>CM022301.1:150332653-150424249 GCA_011799875.1 Thinopyrum elongatum | reverse complement strand
TCCCCCCTCCCCCCTCCTTTCTCCTCCCCCCATCTGGATCGGATCTCCCGATCCCGTCCGCCCCGTCGCCGACGCCGCTCGCCGACGCACGCCCGTCGCCGCCTCACCTCGTCAGCCCCCACCTCCCGATCCAGATAGGGATCGGGATGCCGGGAACGACCCCGTCGCCCTCGGTCGCTGCGACGACCGCGCCGCCTCGCCTCGCCGCACGACGCCACCCCGGAGCGCTCCCTCGCCGGTCTGCCTCGTCTACGTCGCAGCTTCGTCCTCGCCGGCCTGCCTCCCCATCGCCGTCGTCCCGTCGACCACCCCGACCCCCAGCTGCCCCGTCCCTACGGATCACGTGAGCCTCGGGCTCTCCCCCCTATGCTCCCGTGCCTCGCGCGCACGCATCCGAGCCGGCCACTGCCGGACCACCCCGTGCCTCACCGTCCTACGCGCCCCGCCCGTGACCCGTGCTCCCCGCCCGCTCCCGCGGTCGCCTCGACCCGCTCCTGCCCCCGCTTCGCCTCCGATAGAGCAGAACGGCACTCAGGCTGCCGCCAGCATGCTGCTGTCCTCGTCGCCCGCCGGCTCGCCTCGCCGCGCGCGCTCGGCCTTGGCCTCGCCTCTGGTGCACGCGCGCGCTGGCCCGGACGTGTTTTTCGGTGCCACGAACAGACACGGCCCGGACATGTCCGCCCCGGCCCTATGAACGATGTGGGCCCAGCCCCTACTAAAACGAATTAAAAGAAAATGTAATAAAAATAAAAGAAATAATAAAAATAAATAATTAAATAATTAATTACATTAATTAGTTAATTAATTTAGTATATCCTGATTAGGTTAATATAATTAACTAATTAGTGTTAATTAAACAGTAATTAGAAATTAACTTAATTAACTGCTGACGTCAGCATGAGGTCATGTGAGTCATCATCAATCACTGTTTCGGATAATGTTGAATTAAAATAATTAATTAAAATTTCAGAAATTAATAAAAACTTTAGAAAATCATATCTTTTAACCGTAACTCCGATGAAAATATTTTATACATGAAACTTGCTCAGAACGACGATACGAACCCGAATAATCCTCTGTATTCCCGTCAGAGCCGCAGCTATAAGAACGTTGAACAATTAGACCGATTTCGATAAATGAATGTGTCCAACCCTAATTAAATAAATCCTGATAAATTCCTAAATTAAACTAAATCGCTTTAGTTAGGACGTATATCACCCTGGCCTGGTTTAGGACATGTCATGCATCCCCTGTTGCATTATTGCCGTGTGTTTACTGTTTCTTCCTCCTCTTCTCTTCGAGTATAGTACGAGACCGACGCAGTTGGTGTTGCGACCCCGGACTACGTTGTTGACGACCCCTACTTGCCAGAGCAACCAGGCAAGCCCCCCCCTTGATCACCAGATATCGCCTATTCTTCTCTATACTGCTTGCATTAGAGTAGTGTAGCCTGTTCCTGCTTTCGGTTAATCTCATTCTGCTGCATACGCCTGTCATTGGGCTATGTGTGTTGATACCTTACCTGCCAATCCTAAATGCCTAGTGTAGGATGCTAGTTTTGTCATCATTGGCCCTGCATTCGTCAGTCTGCCTTGCTATACTATCGGGCCGTGATCACCGGGAGGTGATCAGGGTGCTATCCTATATAACTATACATACTATACAGATGGTGACTAAAGTCGGGTCGGCTCGAAGAGTACCCGCGAGTGATTCACGGGATGTGGTGGGCTGAAAGGACCTTTGCCTCACCAATGGCCTTTGTGGGGATCGTGTGGCGGAGCGACAGGGCAGGATGTGAGACCACCCAGGAGACAGGTGGGCAGGCCCTGGTCGGCGTTCGCGTTCCTACTCATAATAAACACGTTTAACGAGATTGGATACTTTGATCTGAGTCTGGCCACTGGCTATACGCACTAACAACTACGCGGGGTAGTTAGTTATGGGTATCCCGCGTTCGTTCGGTTAAATCGAAGCTGAAGCCTTTTGACGTCAGCGACTGAGCGGCGCGCGCCGTGTTGGACCGCGAGAAGTAACCCGCCGTGATCGTGTGGGTTGCTAGTCTGCTCGCGGCCGCCGTACGCAACATGCAGGAGCGCACTGGGCGTGGGCCCAGACCCCAGGTGCCTAGGATTAGTCCGGCGTGCTGAACTCTCTGTTGAGCCTAGGTGGGGCTGCGACGTGTGGATCTTCCGAGGCCGGGCATGACCCAGGAAAGTGTGTCCGGCCAAAGGGGATCGAGCGTGTTGGGGAATATGTGGTGCACCCCTGCAGGGAGTTTATCTATTCGAATAGCCGTTGTCCCTCGGTAAAAGAGACCCGGAGTTTGTATTCCGATCCTCATGACAACTAGAAATGGATACTTAATAAAACACACCTTACAAGTGACAGATATAACCCGGTGGTCGCTCTCTCGCATGGTGGCGACGAGCAGGACTCGACGGGTAGGATTATGCTATACGGTTGCTTGGTTAATTCCAACTAATCTCTTCTATGCTTCAAGATGGAGGCTCGACAGAGCGTAGTCTTCGACAGGACTAGACTATCCCCCTCTTATTCTGGCATTCTGCAGTTCAGTCCCACCGATATTGCCTCTTTACACATATACCATGCATATGTAGTATAGATCACTTGCTGTGAGAGTACTTGGATGAGTACTCACGGTTGCTTCCCCTCCTTTCCCCCTTTCCCTCTTGCTGGTTGTCGCAACCAGATGTTGGAGCCCAGGAGCCAGACGCCACCTACGACGACTACTACCACCAGGGACGGAGACTACTACGTCCAGGACGCCGACACACCAGGAGTAGTTAGGAGGATCCCAGCAGGAGGCCCTGCGCCTGTTCGATCTGTTGTTCCCTGTTTGTGCTAGCCATCTTATGGCACCTTGTTAAAACCTATGTCTGTACTCAGATATTGTTTGCTTCCGCTGATCGTCTATGATCGAGCATTTTGTATTCGAGCCCTCGTGGCCCCTGGCTTGTATTATGATGTTGTATGACTTATTTATGTTTTAGAGTTGTGTTGGATATCTTCCCGTGAGTCCTGATCTTGATCGTACACGTTTGCGTGCATGATTAGTGTACGATTGAGCCGGGGGCGCCACAAGTTGGTATCAGAGCCATGTTTCGATCCTGGGGACCTGTGGGTTATGGGCCCACCACGCTTCCGCTGCGCAACACAACTCTTAAACATAAATAAGTCATACAAGCTTCATAATACAAGCCCGGGGTCCACGAGGGCCGAAACAAATGCTCGAACATAGACGAGTCAGCGGAAGCAACAATATCTGAGTACAGACATAAGTTAAACAAGGTGCCATAAGATGGCTAGCACAAACAGGGACTACAACAGATCGAACAGGCGCAGGGCCTCCTGCCTGGGATCCTCCTAACTACTCCTGGTCGTCGCGGCGTCGGACGTAGTTAGTAGTAGGCTCGGCCTCTGGTGGTAGTAGTCGTCGAAGGGTGGGTCTGCTCCTGGGCTCCAACATCTGGTTGCGACAACCAGCAGAAGGGAAAGGGGGAAAGGAGGGGGGAAAGCAATCGTGAGTACTCATCCAAAGTACTCGCAAGCAAGGATCTATACTAAATATGCATGGTATAGTGTGTAAAGAAGCAATATGGTGGATGAAAGCAGAATGCCAGAATAATAGGGGATAGCTAGTCCTGTCGAAGCCTACGCTTCTGGAAGCCCCATCTTGAAGCAATAAGAAGAGTAGTAGTTGGAAGTTAACCAGCAACAACGTATAGCATAATCCTAACCCGTCGATCCTTCTCGTCGCCACCATGCGAGAGCGACCACCGGGTTATATCTGTCACTTGTAAGGGTGTGTTTTATTAAGTATCCATTTTCTAGTTGTCATGAGGTGTCGGAATACAACTCCGGGTCGTCCTTTTACGAGGCACCCTGGTGTGCACTTGCAGGATTCCTCGCCCCACCAGTTTTCCCGACGTTGATGTAGCCTTTGCTAGTCTCGTGTGTGATTCCTTACCGCGTGCTGGCGCCGCCTAGCATGTCCAGAATTGTTCACTTACGGTATTCCACGGTTATATAGTTCAGACCGTGGCCGCTTATTCACTTCAAGATTCTGGGCAAGTTTCCAAGAAGCTATGGGAACTCATCTGTCCTTCAGCACCGCTTTTCACCTCAGTCTCAAGGACAAGTTGAACGAGTCAGCCAAGTTCTCGAAGACATGCTTCGAGCTTTGTGTCATATCCTTCGGAAGAAATGGGAAAGAAATCTCTCCCATACTGCCGAATTCTCTTACAATAACAGCTATCAAGCCAGTCTGAAGATGGCCCCCTTCGAAGTATTGTACGGACGAAAGTGCCGAAACCCCTCTGAATTGGTCAGAAACTGGGGAACGTCCACTCTTCGTCCGGATATTATCCAACTTGCCGAACGATCAAGTTACGCGTTGTCCGCGAGCATTGTGAAGACCGCTCAGTCACGTCAAAAGAGTCAGTATGACCGCAAACACAAAAGATATGGTCTATCAACCTGGCGAAAAGGCTTCATCTTCGAGTCACACGATGAAAGGTACACACCGATTCGGATCAAGGGCAAGCTAGCTCCTCGCTATATTGGTCCTTTCACTGTTCTTGAAAGGGTGGTAGAGTGGCATATCAGTGGGAACTTCCACCGAACCTTTCTCAGGGTCACGATGTGTTCCACGTATCACAAACTCCGGCTGCTTCAAAGCCCTATCCCGCGGAGTAGATCACGAATTGCTTGAACTGCAACAAGACCTCTCTTATAAAGAGCATCGGTCCGCATTCTCGATCAAGCACCCGACGACGAAGGAGACATACCAAGGCTTATAAATTCTAAAGGATTCGGGCGTAAATGGACTGAACGATGGGTACGCGAAAGGAGGATCGTCTTCGCGATGAATACACCCGCTTGTTTTCTTTCTACCTCCTAAATCTGGACGAGATTTCTGGACAAGAATTCTATGATTCACTGTGTAGAGATTTGTAACACCCCTGTATTAAGCTACAGTGATCCCCCTTTTGATGAGGCCATGTCATCATGATTAAAGTGTAATCATATTTAGCATCATATTGATTTCAACTCCTAAGCCAAATTCAATTTAAATGAAAGTGGAATATAAAGTTGTTCCAACATAGAAACTAAAAGTAGATAAGTAGCAAATATTCCAGAGGCTATTTCAAAATTGTAACCAACATCATTGGAATTGGATAAGTGACTCGAACAACCTCAAACAGTGGATAAAGATAATATTTAATAACCATTTATTAAATCTGAAATAATATGTTGAATTATGTTTTGTCCAAACTAATTTAGGTGTTAAGGAATAATGCACTGGTATTTATGAAATAGGTCCACTTTTTGCAAAAACCATTTGAGGCCTAACATTTAACAGTGGAGAAAAAGAGAATAAAGAAAAGGAAAAAGAAACAGAAAAGGATAAAGGACCCCCCCCCCCCCCCCCCCCCCCCACTGGGCCTCGGCCCAGCAGCCACCGGGCCGCCAGGCCGGCCCAGCCGGCGCCTACATAGCCCCCCCCACCCGAAACCCTAGCCCTACCCCCGATCCCCCCACCCCCCTCGCCTTTCTCCCCCCCACCCATCTGGATCGGATCTCCCGATCCCGTCCGCCCCGTCCCGACGCCCGCTCGCCGACGCCGCCCGTCGCCGCCTCCCCCCTCGTCAGCCCCCCACCTCCCGATTCCAGATCGGGATCGGGACGCGGGAAGACACCCCGTCGCCCTCGGTCGCTGCGACGACCGCGCCGCCCGCCCTCGCCGCACGACACGCCACCGCCCGAGCGCTCCACGCCGGTCTGCCTCGTCTACGTCGCGCTTCGTCCACTCGCCGGCCTGCATCCCCCATCGCCGTCGTCCCGTCGACCACCCCGACCCCCGCTGCCCCGTCCCTACGGATAACGTGAGGCCTCGGGCCTCTCCCCCCCCCCTACTGCTCCTCCTCGCCGCGCACGCATCCGCGCCGGCCACTGCCGCGACCCACCCGTGCTCCCCGTCCTCGACGCCCGCCGGTCCTGACGCCTGCTTCCCCGCGACCGCTCCGCGGTCGCCTCGACCCGCTCCATGCCCCGCTTCGCCTCGTCCGACGCCGCACCGCGGCCCTCTTCCCTGTCCCGCGCTGCTGTGCCTCCCTCTCGCGCCCGCCGTCTTGCCTCGCCGCCGCGCTCGGCCTTGGCCTCCGCCCCTCGTGCGTGCAACGCGTCGCGTCGCTGGTCCCGGACGTGTCCGGTTGCCCGAACAGACACGGCCCGGGACATGTCCGCCCCGGCCCTATGACAGATGGGGCCAGCCCTAAAAAAATTAATTAAAAGAAAATGTAATAAAATAAAAGAAATAAAAATAAATAATTAAAATAATTACTAATTAATTAGTTAATTAATTAGTTAATTAATCCTGATTAGGTTAATCTAATTAACTAATTAGTGTTAATTAACAGTAATTAGAAATTAACTAATTAACTGCTGACGTCAGCATGAGTCATGCTGATGTCATCATCAATCACTGTTTCGGATAATGTTGAATTAATAATTAATTAAAATTTTCAGAAATTAATAAAAACTTTAGAAAATCATATCTTTTAAACCGTAACTCCGATGAAAATATTTTACATGAACTTTGCTCAGAAACGACGATACGAAACCCGAATACATCCTCTGTATTCCCGTCAGACGCCCGCAGCTATAAGAACGTTGACAATTAGACCGATTTCGATAAATGAATAGTGTCCAACCCAAATTAAATAAATCCGGATAAATTCCTAAATTAACTAAATCGCTTAGTTAGGCTGTATATCACCCTGGCCCCTGCGTTTTAGACATGTAATCATCCCTGTTGCATTATTGCCGTTGTGTTTACTGTTTTCTTCCCTCCTCTTCTCTTCGGTAGAACTACGAGACCGACGCAGCTGCTGGGCCCCGACCGACTACGTTGTTGACGACCCCTACTTGCCAGAGCAACCAGGCAAGCCCCCCCCCTTGATCACCAGATATCGCCTATTCTTCTCTATACTGCTTGCTCTAGAGTAGTTTAGCCTGTTACTGACTTCTTTCGGTTAATCTATTCTGACTTGCATAAGACCCTGTCATTGTTGCTACTGTTGTTGTTGATTACCTTACCTGCAATCCTAAAATGGCCTAGTGTAGGAATGCTAGTTTGGCATCATTGGCCACTGCATTCTTGTCAGTCTGCCTTGCTATACTATCGGGCGTGATCCACTCGGGAGGTGTCACGGGTGTTATAACTATACATTATACATACTATACAGATGGTGACTAAATGGGTCGGCTCGAAAAGAGTTACCCCGCGAGTGCATTCACGGAGGGGCTGAAAGGACCTTTGTCCCAACGGCCCTTTGTGGTGGATCTTTTGTGGCGCGAGCGACAGGGCAGGTTGAGAGACACCTAGGAGACAGGTGGGCCCAGGGCCCTGGTCGGCGTTCGCTTTTACTTTCATAATAAACACGTTGATAACGAGATGGATATTTGATCTGAGTCTGGGCCACTGGCCTATACGCACTAACCAACTACGCGGGACCTGGCAGTGAGGGTCAGTAAAGGAGGCAGGATTTGTGGTATAAGAGGAAGCATTATTGACGTAAGCGCTGAGCGGAGCGCGCCGGGTTGGCCGCGATAACGTTAACAGCCGTGATCGTGTGCGCGGAGTGGAGTTCCGCATAGAGAAATCTTTCAATGGCCTGTATAAGCTCAGGCGGTTCCCCTTAATAAAACACACCCTTACAAGTGACAGATATAACCCGGTGGTCGCTCTCTCGCATGGTGGCGACGAGAGGATCGACGGGTAGGATTATGCTATACGTTGTTGCTTGGTTAACTTCCAACTAATCTCTTCTATTGCTTCAAGATGGAGGCTGCCAGAAGCGTAGTCTTCGACAGGACTAGCTATCCCCCTCTTATTCTGGCATTCTGCAGTTCAGTCCACCGATATTGCCTCTTTACACATATACCATGCATATGTAGTATAGATCCTTGCTTGCGAGTACTTTGGATGAGTACTCACGGTTGCTTTCCCCCTCCTTTCCCCCTTTCCCTTCTTGCTGGTTGTCGCAACCAGATGTTGGAGCCCAGGAGCCAGACGCCACCTACGACGACTACTACCACCAGGGCGGAGCCTACTACTACGTCCAGGACGCCGACGACCAGGAGTAGTTAGGAGGATCCCAGCAGGAGGCCCTGCGCCTGTTCGATCTGTTGTATCCCTGTTTGTGCTAGCCATCTTATGGCACCTTGTTTAACCTATGTCTGTACTCAGATATTGTTGCTTCCGCTGACTCGTCTATGATCGAGCATTTGTATTCGAGCCCTCGTGGCCCCTGGCTTGTATTATGATGCTTGTATGACTTATTTATGTTTTAGAGTTGTGTTGTGATATCTTCCCGTGAGTCCCTGATCTTGATCGTACACGTTTGCGTGCATGATTAGTGTACGATTGAGCCGGGGGCGCCACAAGTTGGTATCAGAGCCAGGTTTCGATCCTGGGACCTGTGGGTTATGGGCCCACCACGCTTCCGCTGCGCAACACAACTCTAAAACATAAATAAGTCATACAAGCTTCATAATACAAGCCAGGGGCCACGAGGGCTCGAATACAAATGCTCGAACATAGACGAGTCAGCGGAAGCAACAATATCTGAGTACAGACATAAGTTAAACAAGGTGCCATAAGATGGCTAGCACAAACAGGGATACAACAGATCGAACAGGCGCAGGGCCTCCTGCCTGGGATCCTCCTAACTACTCCTGGTCGTCGGCGTCCTGGACGTAGTAGTAGGCTCCGCCCTGGTGGTAGTAGTCGTCGAAGGTGGCGTCTGGCTCCTGGGCTCCAACATCTGGTTGCGACAACCAGCAAGAAGGGAAAGGGGGAAAGGAGGGGGAAAGCAACCGTGAGTACTCATCCAAAGTACTCGCAAGCAAGGATCTATACTACATATGCATGGTATATGTGTAAAGAGGCAATATCGGTGGACTGAACTGCAGAATGCCAGAATAAGAGGGGGATAGCTAGTCCTGTCGAAGACTACGCTTCTGGCAGCCTCCATCTTGAAGCAATAGAAGAGATTAGTTGGAAGTTAACCAAACAACAACGTATAGCATAATCCTACCCGTCGATCCTCTCGTCGCCACCATGCAAGAGAGCGACCACCGGGTTATATCTGTCACTTGTAAGGGTGTGTTTTATTAAGTATCCATTTCTAGTTGTCATGAGGTCGGAATACAACTCCGGGTCGTCCTTTTACCGAGGGACACGGCTATTCGAATAGATAAACTTCCCTGCAGGGGTGCACCACATATTCCCCAACACGCTCGATCCCCTTTGGCCGGACACACTTTCCTGGGTCATGCCCGGCCTCGGAAGATCCACACGTCGCAGCCCCACCTAGGCTCAACAGAGAGGTCAGCACGCCGGACTAATCCTAGGCACTCTGGGGTCTGGGCCCATCGCCCAGTGCGCTCCTGCACGTTGCGTACGCGGCCGCGAGCAGACCTAGCAACCCACACGATCACGGCGGTTACGTTATCGCGGTCCAACACGGCGCGCGCCGCTCAGTCGCTGACGTCAAGAAGGCTTCAGCTGATACCACGACGCCGGGATACCCATAACTACTCCCGCGTAGTTGGTTAGTGCGTATAGGCCAGTGGCCAGACTCAGATCAAATATCCAATCTCGTTAAACGTGTTATTATGAAGTAAACACGAACGCCGACCAGGGCCTGGCCCACCTGTCTCCTAGGTGGTCTCAACCTGCCCTGTCGCTCCGCCACAAAGATCCACACAAAGGGCCGTTGGGACAAAGGTCCTTTCAGCCCCCAATCCGTGAATCACTCGCGGGTACTCTTCGAGCCGACCCGACTTTAGTCACCATTTGTATAGTATGTATATATGTATAGTATACACCCGTGATCACCTCCCGAGTGATCACGGCCCGATAGTATAGCAAGGCAGACTGACAAGAATGCAGGGCCAATGATGACAAACTAGCATCCTACACTAGGCATTTAGGATTGCAGGTAAGGTATCAACAACAGTAGCAACAATGACAGGCTATGCAGCAGAATAGGATTAACCGAAAGCAGTAACAGGCTACACTACTCTAATGCAAGCAGTATAGAGAAGAATAGGCGATATCTGGTGATCAAGGGGGGGGCTTGCCTGGTTGCTCTGGCAAGTAGGGGTCGTCAACAACGTAGTCGGTCGGGGCACCAGCAGCTGCGTCGGTCTCGTAGTCTACCGAAGAGAAGAGGAGGAAGAAACAGTAAACACACGGCAATAATGCAACAGGGATGCATGACATGTCTAAACGCAGGGCCAGGGTGATATACAGCCTAACTAAGCGATTTAGTTAATTTAGGAATTTATCCGGATTTATTTAATTAGGGTTGGACACTATTCATTTATCGAAATCGGTCTAATTGTTCAACGTTCTTATAGCTGCGGGCGTCTGACGGGAATACAGAGGATGTATTCGGGTTCGTATCGTCGTTCTGAGCAAGTTTCATGTATAAAATATTTTCATCGGAGTTACGGTTTAAAAGATATGATTTTCTAAAGTTTTTATTAATTTCTGAAATTTTAATTAATTATTTAATTCAACATTATCCGAAACAGTGATTGATGATGACATCAGCATGACCTCATGCTGACGTCAGCAGTTAATTAAGTTAATTTCTAATTACTGTTTAATTAACACTAATTAGTTAATTAGATTAACCTAATCAGGATTAATTAACTAATTAATTAATTAATTATTTTAATTATTTATTTTTATTTCTTTTATTTTTATTACATTTTCTTTTAATTCGTTTTTAGGGGCTGGGCCCCATCTGTCATAGGGCCGGGGCGGACATGTCCGGGCCGTGTCTGTTCGGGCACCGGACACGTCCGGGCCAGCGCGCGCGCGTGCACCAGAGGCGAGGCCAAGGCCGGAGCGCGGCGCGGCGAGGCCAGCCGGGCGGGCGCGAGGGGAGGCACAGCGAGCGCGGGCGAGCGGCAGCCGGGCGCGGTGCGGCGTCGGGACCGGAGGCGAAGCGGGGGCAGGAGCGGGTCGAGGCGACCGCGGGACGGGCGCGGGGAGCACGGCGTCAGGCGCGCGGGCGCGAGGACGGGGAGGCACGGGGTGGTCGCGGCAGTGGCCGGCGCGGATGCGTGCGCGGCGAGGTGCGGGAGCAGAGAGGGGGGGAGAGGCCCGAGGCCTCACCGTGATCCGTAGGGACGGGGCAGCGGGGGTCGGGGTGGTCGACGGGGACGACGGCGATGGGGAGGCAGGCCGGCGGGGACGAAGCGGCGACGTGCGGCGTCGGCGGCGAGATGGAGACGGGGGGGCGCGGTCGGGCGCGTCGGGGCGAGCGGCGTCGAGGGAGCAGGCCGGCGAGGGAGAGCGGGCTCCGGGCGGCGGCGTCCAACGGCGACGGCGACAGCGATCCGGGGCGATGGCACGGTCGCCCCGATCCGATCTGGATCGGGCGGGAAGGGGGAGCGAGGGGGGGAAGTGGCACCGGTGGGGTTAGGGTTTGGGTCTCCTGGGGGAGGCCATATAGAGAGGGGGGCGCAGGTGGGCCGGCCGGCTGGGCTTCGGCCCAGTTGGGCCGGGGGGGGTGTTGCTCTTTTTTTTCCTTTTCTGTTTCTTTTTCCTTTTCTTTATTCTCTTTTCTCCACTGTTAAATGTTTAGGCCCCAAATGGTTTTTGTAAAAAGTGTGACCTATTTCATAAATACCAGTGCATTATTCCCTAACACCTAAAATTAGTTTGGGCAAAACATAATTCCATATTTATTTCAGATTTAATAAATGGTTACTAAATATTATCTTTATCCACTGTTTGAGGTTGTTCGAGTCACTTATCCAATTCCAATGATGTTGGTTTCAATTTTAGAATGGCCTCTGGAATATTTGTTATTTATCTGACATTTTAGCTCCTATGTTGGACAACTTTCATATTCCACTTTCATTTAAATTTGAATTTGACTTAGGAGTTGAAATGCAATGTGATGCTAATGATGATTATGCACTGTCGATCATGCTAACATGTCATTATCAAAAGTGATTACTGTTGCTAATCACCGGGGGTGTTACAACTCTCCTCATCTATTAAGAATTCTCGTCCCGAGAATTAAGAGGAAGACTGAAAGAAAGAGGGGTATTCTTCGCGAAGACGATCCTCGCGTTCCCAAGTGGCTTCATCTTCAGAATGATTTGACCACTGAACCTTGAGGAACTTGATTGACTTTTGACGTGTTCGACGCTCAGCTTGATCAAGAATACGGATGGGATATTCTGGATATGACAGATCTTCCCATAATTCAAGCACTTCATGATCCACAGCTCGAATAGGATCCTTGAAGCAGCGACGGAGTTGGGATACATGAAAGACATCATGTACTTGTGAAAGATTTGGCGGCAATTCCAATTGATATGCCACTTCTCCTCGACGGGCAAGAATACGGAACGGGCCAATGTAGCGTGGAGCTAACTTGCCTTTGATTCCGAACCGATGAGTGCCTTTCAATGGAGTGACACGAAGGTAAGCTTGTTCGCTAGGTTGATAGACCATTTCCTGGTGCTTACGGTCATAGTTGCTCTTCTGACGAGACTGAGCAGATTTCAAATGTTCACGAACAATGCGGACTTGTTCTTCAGCTTGCCGAATAATGTCCGGTCCGACGAGTGAGCGTTCCCCAGTTTCTGACCAATTCAGAGGGGTTCGACACTTACGTCCGTATAGAACTTCAAACGGTGCCATCTTCAGACTAGCTTGATAGCTATTGTTGTAAGAGAATTCGGCATACGGGAGAGATTCCTCCCATTTCTTACCAAAGGAGATGACGCAAGCTCGAAGCATATCTTCGAGCACTTGATTAACTCGTTCAACTTGACCCTGTGACTGAGGGTGAAAAGCGGTGCTAAAAGACAGGTGTGTTCCCATAGCTTCTTGGAAACTATTCCAGAATCTGGCGGTGAAGAGGCTGCCACGATCAGAACTGATCTCCAACGGAACACCGTGCAGTGACACAATTCGGGAAACATACAAGTCTGCTAACTGGCTAGCAGTGATTGTCTCCTTAACAGGCAGAAAGTGAGCAACCTTGGAGAATCGGTCAATGACGACAAATATAGCATCATTACCCTTCTGGGATTTGGGAAAACCAGTAATGAAATCCATTTGGACCTTGTCCCATTTCCATTCAGGAATTGTAAGGGGTTGCAGAGTTCCTGCGGGCCTTTGATGTTGAGCTTTAACGCGGCGGCAAACGTCACACTCAGAAACATAACGAGCAATGTCTCGCTTCATATTAGGCCACCAGTATCTCTGACAAATGTCACGGTACATCTTTGTGCTACCAGGATGAATCGACAGAGGAGTGTCATGAGCTTCCATCATAACATGTTCTCTCTCATCCTTGAACTTAGGTACGAAGAGACGGTGTTGGAAAAATAGGATCCCATCTGCATCAAGATGGATTTTCGACGGCTTTCCTTTCTCGAGGTATCGCTTGATCTTTTCAACTTCAGTGTCATACCTTTGCATAACCTTAATGCCGTGTTCTAAATCTGGTTCGACAACCAGGGTATTGAGATAACCCTGTGGAACAATATGGAGGTTCAATTTGCAAAGCTCTTCATGGAGAAGAGGTTGTGTTTCTTGAACCATAAGATTGTTGCTATAGGACTTGCGACTCAAAGCATCGGCCATTACATTAGCCTTGCCGGGGGTATATGAAATATTCATATCATAATCGGCAATTGTTTCGAGCCATCTTTGTTGACGAAGGTTCAGATCTGGTTGAGTATATAAATACTTCAAGCTTTGGTGATCCGTGTATATCTCGCAACGGTTACCGAGAAGGTAATGTTGCCATAGCTTCAAGGCATAGATAACCGCAGAAAGTTCAAGATCATGCACGGGATAATTTTCTTCATGAGGACGCAATTGTCGGGAGGCATAAGCAATCACTTTGCGCTCTTGCATTAGGACACAGCCTAATCCTTGACGAGATGCATCACAGTATATCACGAAATCATTTTGGGAATCCGGGGGTGCTAGTACTGGGGCAGATGTCAATTTATCTTTTAGTGTCTGAAAGCTTTCTTGACATTTTTCTGTCCACTCAAATTTAACACCTTTGTGAAGCAGATATGTCAATGGTTTTGCAATCTTGGAAAAGTTCTCAACGAATCGACGGCAATAACTAGCGAGTCCGAGAAAACTTCTGACTTGCTTAACATTCTTTGGGGGAGTCCAGTCGAGAATAGCCTGAACTCGTTCGGGGTTAACAGCAATCCCATCCTTGGAAATCACATGTCCAAGGTAAGTTACTTCCGGAAGCCAAAATTCGCATTTGGAATACTTCGCATACAACTGGTGTTCTCGGAGCCTTTCTAGAACAAGGCATAGATGTTCAGCATGTTCCTCTTTATTCTTAGAATAGACCAGAATATCATCTAGATATACCACGATGAATTTGTCGAGGTAATCCATGAATATATAATTCATCAGACGGGAGAACGTAGCTGGGGCATTCGTCAGGCCAAATGACATGACGGTGTATTCATAGGAGCCATAACGAGTGACGAATGCAGTCTTGGGAATGTCCTCTTCACGGACACGGATCTGGTGATAACCCAACCTCAAGTCGAGTTTAGAGAACACCGATGATCCAGCGAGTTGATCATAAAGATCATTGATCCGGGGCAGTGGGTATTTATTCTGGATTGTGGCTTGGTTAATGGGCCGGTAATCCTGAACCAATCGGTTAGTTCCATCCTTCTTCTTAACGAAGAGTGAAGGTGCTCCCCAAGCAGAGGAACTGGGGCGGATGAAACCACTCTTCAGTGACTTGTCGATTTCTTCCTTAAGCTCAAGAAGGTGATGCGGAGGCATCTTATAAGGTCGCTTGGCAATAGGAACGGTGCCAGGCTTCAAGTCGATGACGAACTCGACAGCTCTAGCCGGGGGTATTCCTGGAAGTTCTTCTGGAAAGACGTCTAGAAAATCTCGAACGACAGGAACGTTCTCGATCCCTTCCAGAGGTGAGGCGTTCAAAGCATTCATAACATATACCTCAGCTTCAGCGTCTCGAGTAATTCGGGCAGTGTAGTTCACTATCTCATCGGAGGGGTGAAGAAGTTGGATAATTTTAGTGGCACAATTGATCGAAGCAATGTGAGCTTTCAACCAATCCATTCCGAGTATGAGGTCTATGGTGGAAGACTTCAGGATAATAGGTGAAGCTAGGAATTCAAATTCCTCGATTTCAACAGGGACATTATGTGCCATCATAGTGGTTTGACATTGGCCTCCAGGGGTACGGACAACTATTGGCAGGTTCATCTTTTCGAATGCAATGTCATGAGATAATGCAAATGCTTCAGACATGAATGAATGCGATGCTCCTGAATCAAATAATACAGAAGCAGGTACTGAGTCAACAAGAAGGGTACCCATCACAGTAGCAGGTTGATCCTGGACTTCTTCAATGTCAATGTTGTAAGCCTGACCACGACCACGTGAAGCAGACCCAGTATTATAGTTGCGGGTCTGATTGTTGCCACGGCCATATCCACGACCAGCACGAGGAAAATCTAACTGATTCTGAGTCTGGCGGCAGTCTTTAGCCTGGTGGCCTGGTTTGCGGCACTTGAAACACAAACCATCTTCAGGACGAAGAGGGGCATTGTTCTGAATAGCTTGAGCCTTTGACGGCCTCGGTGGTGGAGGAGGCAGACGTGGTGCAGCATTGTTCTTTGGCGCAGAGGTATTGGGACGGAACGCGTTGTTGGGAATCCAAACTCTACGCTTCGGTGCTGAGCCCGAAGATGAGCCAGCATCACGATAGCGCTTCTGCGAGTCCTTGTGTTCCATCTGAGCGGTCTCAACAAGAATAGCCTTGTTCACTAGAGTTGAGAAGTCATTGATGTCTTGAGCAGCTAGTGCAAGCTTGAGGTCAGGGTGGAGTCCATTACGGAACTTCTCCTGTCTGCGAGCATCTGTGGCGATGTCTTCTTCAGCATAGCGGGAGAGATCAAGAAATTCCCGCTGATAAGCTTCGACAGTTTTATTGCCCTGGGTGAGGTTACGGAACTGGGTCTTCATGCGTTCCATAATTGCTTGAGGGATGTAACGTGTACGGAAAGCAGCCTGGAACTCATACCAGGTGATGACTGTTCCAACAGGCAGAGTACGCTTGTGTGTATCCCACCATTGAGCAGTGGGGCCCTTTAAGAAAAAGGCCGCGAAGGTGACAAAGTTGGCGGGGGCGACATTAGCAGACTCCATCTCGTGAGTGATGTCGCGGAGCCAGTCATCAGCATCCAGTGGCTTGTCAGAGTTGCGAAACTGTGTTGGGTTGAGTCGCGTAAACTCTGTCAAAGTTATTGAGGCTGGGTTCTGGTTCTGGTTGTTCTGATGCGGAAACTGAGCCATGATTCCAACCATGAACTGGCGGTTAAGCTCAAACTGTTGCATCATAGCCGCCATATAGTCTGGCGGTGGTGGACGTTCAGGGGCACGACCACGACCACGACCACCTGGTCTAACCATCCTGCTAAGTATCAACAGGGGGGTAGCTTAGTAAAAGCAATTGCGAGTGTTTAGCGACAAGTATGATGTAACACGACAATACTTTAAGCAGTGTAATAGATACATAACAGTAGTCGATTAAGACATACAGATCCATACACAAAGTCGGGTACATGCGGACAGCATAACAGCGCAAATTAAAAGCTAGACATACTAGGCGGCGCGCAGGCACGCGGTAAGGAAGTACACAACGAGACATAGCAAAGGCTACATCAACGTCGGAGAAAACCACTGTAACGGGGTAACTGCGAGTGCGGACGACGAATATTCGTCGCGGAAGGATCCGGTGCTCCATGTGCACTCTGATGCAGAACCCGGTCTCGAACTGTAAGAAGAGGTCCACGTGCAGGTGTGTGACCTCCAACAGCAGGCCAGTCAATACCAGCATACATCTGAGTCCTGCGCGGGTAAAGGATGTGCTCCGGATGTATCCCTGCACGAACAGCGGGCATCAACTGCGTCATAGCATCGTAGAGACGTGCTCGAGTGGCAACCAACTCGACGGCAAGAGCCCGAACAGTGCGATCCAGAGCCTGAGTGCACTGAATCAGAACGCGGTGGTCATATCGGCGAGGCTCGTACGGGGCACAGATAGCTGTGTAGTATCCGGTAGCATCTCCAGCAGGGGCATACGGAATGTATCGGAACTCAGAGTCATCCAAGATATCACTGAACTGTCCTCGAAGACGTGCGACAGCAAAGTAGGCGGCATCATGTACTGCCATCTCAATCGTCACGCCGATACCGTGGAAAAGGTGCAGCTCGGTGTCTGAGTCATTCTGCCGATCATAGATACGAACATCAGCATGGTACTGCTCCTGATTAAACTCGCGGTAATCCTCGTAAACCATGTACTCAGGGTACCAGCGGTAGCCAAGTCTGGTCATGAGAGCGATCAGGACAGCTGGAAACCCAGGGGCATCACGAGCCCAAGTGCGAAGCACAAGCTGTATCGTAGGACGCGGTGGAAACAAACGGTCCATCTGAAACAGAGGAAATTCAGATTTGTCAAATGACAATGAGAAGTTTAACACAACTCAGAGAGAAAGGTTAAACAAAACAATGGAAAGGAAAATGATTATCAGACTAATCAGATCAATGACAGGGAAATCGCACAGATATCCAGCTCTCCGGGTAGACGGGATTCACGAGATCCTAAGTGTCGGCGTTAGTAAAATTTATTTAACCCGAATAGAAGAGAGATCAGAGTCCCAGAGTATGGACGAGGAATAAAAGATCCTAATACCACCCAGTTGGCAATGTGGGCCCGTAAGCCACACAGCCAAGTTAGTAAAACGGTTTTCTTTGTCTAGACTCAACTTCGGCCAAGGAATTGGAAAGGGGGATTCCTACAGGCAGTCGGCTCTGATACCAACTTGTGACGCCCCCGTTTCAATCGTACACTAATCATGCACGCAAACGTGTACGATCAAGATCAGGGACTCACGGGAAGATATCACAACACAACTCTAAAACATAAATAAGTCATACAAGCATCATAATACAAGCCAGGGGCCACGAGGGCTCGAATACAAATGCTCGATCATAGACGAGTCAGCGGAAGCAACAATATCTGAGTACAGACATAGGTTAAACAAGGTGCCATAAGATGGCTAGCACAAACAGGGATACAACAGATCGAACAGGCGCAGGGCCTCCTGCCTGGGATCCTCCTAACTACTCCTGGTCGTCGGCGTCCTGGACGTAGTAGTAGGCTCCGTCCTGGTGGTAGTAGTCATCGTAGGTGGCGTCTGGCTCCTGGGCTCCAGCATCTGGTTGCGACAACCAGCAAGAAGGGAAAGGGGGGGAAAAGGAGGGGGAAAGCAACCGTGAGTACTCATCCAAAGTACTCGCAAGCAAGGATCTATACTACATATGCATGGTATATGTGTAAAGAGGCAATATCGGTGGACTGAACTGCAGAATGCCAGAATAAAAGGGGGATAGCTAGTCCTGTCGAAGACTACGCTTCTGGCAGCCTTCGTCTTGAAGCAATAGAAGAGATTAGTTGGAAGTTAACCAAACAACAACGTAAAGCATAATCCTACCCGTCGATCCTCTCGTCGCCACCATGCGAGAGAGCGACCACCGGGTTATATCTGTCACTTGTAAGGGTGTGTTTTATTAAGTATCCATTTCTAGTTGTCATGAGGTCGGAATACAACTCCGGGTCGTCCTTTTACCGAGGGACACGGCTATTCGAATAGATAAACTTCCCTGCAGGGGTGCACCCCATATTCCCCAACACGCTCGATCCCCTTTGGCCGGACACACTTTCCTGGGTCATGCTCGGCCTCGAAAGATCCACACGTCGCAGCCCCACCTAGGCTCAACAGAGAGGTCAGCACGCCGGACTAATCCTAGGCACTCTGGGGTCTGGGCCCATCGCCCAGTGCGCTCCTGCACGTTGCGTACGCGGCCGCGAGCAGACCTAGCAACCCACACGATCACGGCGGTTACGTTAGCGCGGTCCAACACGGCGCGCGCCGCTCAGTCGCTGACGTCAAGAAGGCTTCAGCTGATACCACGACGCCGGGATACCCATAACTACTCCCGCGTAGTTGGTTAGTGCGTATAGGCCAGTGGCCAGACTCAGATCAAATATCCAATCTCGTTAAACGTGTTATTATGAAGTAAACGCGAACGCCGACCAGGGCCTGGCCCACCTGTCTCCTAGGTGGTCTCAAACTGCCCTGTCGCTCCGCCACAAAGATCCACACAAGGGGCCGTGGGGACAAAGGTCCTTTCAGCCCCCAATCCGTGAATCACTCGCGGGTACTCTTCGAGCCGACCCGACTTTAGTCACCATTTGTATAGTATGTATATATGTATAGTATAACCCGTGATCACCTCCCGAGTGATCACGGCCCGATAGTATAGCAAGGCAGACTGACAAGAATGCAGGGCCAATGATGATAAACTAGCATCCTACACTAGGCATTTAGGATTGCAGATAAGGTATCAACAGATGTAGCAACAGTGTCAGGCTATGCATCAGACTAGGATTAACTGAAAGCAGTAACATGCTACACTACTCTAATGCAAGCAGTATAGAGGAGAATAGGCGATATCTGGTGATCAAGGGGGGGGCTTGCCTGGTTGCTCTGGCAAGTAGGGGTCGTCAACAACGTAGTCGGTCGGGGCACCAGCAGCTGCGTCGGTCTCGTAGTCTACCGAAGAGAAGAGGGGGAAGAAACAGTAAACACACGGCAATAATGCAACAGGGATGCATGACATGTCTAAATGATATGCCGGGGTGATATACAGCCTAACTAAGCGATTTAGTTAATTTAGGAATTTATCCGGATTTATTTAATTAGGGTTGGACACTATTCATTTATCGAAATCGGTCTAATTGTTCAACGTTCTCATAGCTGCGGGCGTCTGACGGAGATACCGAGGGCGTATCCGGGTTCGTATCGTCGTTCTGAGCAAGTTTCATGTATAAAATATTTTCATCGGAGTTACGGTTTAAAAGATATGATTTTCTAAAGTTTTTATTAATTTCTGAAATTTTAATTAATTATTTAATTCAACATTATCCGAAACAGTGCTGCGATGATGTCAGCATGACATCATGCTGATGTCAGCAGGCGCCCTGACAGGGTGGGTCCCACCTGTCATAGACTGTTAAATTAATTAGGGTTAACTAATTATATTACTGTTTAATTAACACTAATTAGTTAATTAAATTAACCTAATCAGGATTAATTAACTAATTAATTAATTATTTTTATTATTTTTATTTTTATTTCCTTTTTATTAAAACGTTCTGGGGCTGGGCCCCACATGTCAATGGGCCAGGGGGACTTAACGGGCGCTGGGTACGGGTAACGGGCGGGCGAACCCGCTCGAACGGGCACGGGCGATGGGGCGCGCCAGGGCGCCATCGCCGGTCGCGGGAGATGGCCGCGAGGGTGCGCGGCCGGCGGCCACGGCGCGGCTGGAGCCGCGGGGGGGGGAGGACCGGTGGCCGGAGGCGGCGTAGAGGGGCGAGGTGGGACTGGCGGCAGAGGTAGGCGAGGGTGAGGCGCAGGCAGCGCGCGGGGTAGTGAGTAGGGGCCGGCGAGGCAGAGAGGCCTCAGCGGGGCGAGGCGCTGGGCGCGGTGACCGCTGGGCGACGGGCACGGCCGGACGGCGCGGCGCATGGCCAGGGCACGGCCCGACCGCGGTGAGCGCGGGGCCGGAGCGCGCGAGGCGTGGTCACGGCCGGAGCGGAGCAACGGTGGGCGCGGCGGGAGCGCGGCAGGCGAGCGAGAGAGGAGGACCGGGGGCCTCACCGAGGGAGCGTAGGGACGGGGCAGTGGAGCGCGAGGAGGAAGACGGGGACGACGGCGGAGAGGAGAAGCAGGCCGGCGGGGGAGCGCTCCGGCGACGGCGTCCAACGGCAATGGCAACGGGGCGGCGTCGGGCGGCAGGGTCGGGGCGTCGCGGCGACCTCCACCTCTCGATCCCGATCCAATCGGGGGAGAGGGGGGGATATATCGGGAGAGGGGGGAAGTGGGGGGGGGTGGCTGGTTAGGGTTTCCCCCCCCCATGGGGATAAGGCAGGGGATGGGGCTGGGCCGGCCAGTTGGGCCAGGTGGGTCGGCCAGCTGGGCCGCCTGGCCCAGTTGGCCAGGGGGGCCTTTTCTTTTCTTTTGTTTTTCTGTTTCTTTTCCCTTTTCTTTATTCTCTTTTCTCTACTGTTAAATGTTTAGGCCCCAAATGGTTTTTGTAAAAAGTGTGACCTATTTCATAAATACCAGTGCATTATTCCTTAACACCTAAAATTAGTTTGGACAAAACATAATTCCATATTTATTTCAGATTTAATAAATGGTTATTAAATATTATCTTTATCCACTGTTTGAGGTTGTTCGAGTCACTTATCCAATTCCAATGATGTTGGTTTCAATTTTAGAATAGCCTCTGGAATATTTGTTATTTATCTGACATTTTAGTTTCTATGTTGGACAACTTTTATATCCCACTTTCATTTAAATTTGAATTTAACTTAGGAGTTGAAATGCAATATGATGCTAATGATGATTATGCGCTAATAATCATGATGACATGGCCTCATCAAAAGGGTGATCTCTGTAGCTTAATACAGGGGGTGTTACAAATCTCCTCCACTACAAGAAATCTCGTCCCGAGATTTAGGAGGTAGAAAGAAACAAAGCGGGGTATTCATCGCGAAGACGATCCTCGCGTTCCCAAGTGGCTTCATCCTCAGAATGGTTTGACCACTGAACCTTGAGGAACTTGATAACCTTCTGGCGTGTGCGACGCTCGGCTTGATCGAGAATGCGGACCGGATGCTCTTTATAAGAGAGGTCTTGTTGCAGTTCAAGCAATTCGTGATCTACTCCGCGGATAGGGTCTTTGAAGCAGCGGCGGAGTTGTGATACGTGGAACACATCGTGAAACTGAGAAAGGTTCGGTGGAAGTTCCAACTGATATGCCACTCTACCACGCCTTTCAAGAACAGTGAAAGGACCAATATAGCGAGGAGCTAGCTTGCCCTTGATCCCGAATCGGTGTGTACCTTTCATCGGTGTGACTCGAAGATAAGCCTTTTCGCCAGGTTGATAGACCATATCTTTGTGTTTGCGGTCATACTGACTCTTTTGACGTGACTGAGCAGTCTTCAAATGCTCGCGGACAACGCGAACTTGATCTTCGGCAAGTTGGATAATATCCGGACCGAAGAGTGGACGTTCCCCAGTTTCTGACCAATTCAGAGGGGTTCGGCACTTTCGTCCGTACAATACTTCGAAGGGGGCCATCTTCAGACTGGCTTGATAGCTGTTATTGTAAGAGAATTCGGCATATGGGAGAGATTCTTCCCATTTCCTTCCGAAGGATATGACACAAGCTCGAAGCATGTCTTCGAGAACTTGGCTGACTCGTTCAACTTGTCCTTGAGACTGAGGGTGAAAAGCGGTGCTGAAGGACAGATGAGTTCCCATAGCTTCTTGGAAACTTGCCCAGAATCTTGAAGTGAATAAGCTGCCACGGTCTGAACTGATAACCAGTGGAATACCGTGAAGTGAACAATTCTGGACATGCTAGGCGGCGCGCAGGCACGCGGTAAGGAAGTACACAACGAGACATAGCAAAGGCTACATCAACGTCGGGAAAAACTGGTGGGGCGAGGAATCTGCAAGTGACAACACAGGGTGCCCTCGATAAAAGGACGACCCGGAGTTGTATTCCGACCTCATGACAACTAGAAATGGATACTTAATAAAACACACCCTTACAAGTGACAGATATAACCCGGTGGTCGCTCTCTCGCATGGTGGCGACGAGAGGATCGACGGGTAGGATTATGCTATACGTTGTTGCTTGGTTAACTTCCAACTACTCTCTTCTATTGCTTCAAGATGGAGGCTGCCAGAAGCGTAGTCTTCGACAGGACTAGCTATCCCCCTCTTATTCTGGCATTCTGCAGTTCAGTCCACCGATATTGCCTCTTTACACATATACCATGCATATGTAGTATAGATCCTTGCTTGCGAGTACTTTGGATGAGTACTCACGGTTGCTTTCCCCCTCCTTTCCCCCTTTCCCTTCTTGCTGGTTGTCGCAACCAGATGTTGGAGCCCAGGAGCCAGACGCCACCTACGATGACTACTACCACCAGGGCGGAGCCTACTACTACGTCCAGGACGCCGACGACCAGGAGTAGTTAGGAGGATCCCAGGCAGGAGGCCCTGCGCCTGTTCGATCTGTTGTATCCCTGTTTGTGCTAGCCATCTTATGGCACCTTGTTTAACCTATGTCTGTACTCAGATATTGTTGCTTCCGCTGACTCGTCTATGATCGAGCATTTGTATTCGAGCCCTCGTGGCCCCTGGCTTGTATTATGATGCTTGTATGACTTATTTATGTTTTAGAGTTGTGTTGTGATATCTTCCCGTGAGTCCCTGATCTTGATCGTACACGTTTGCGTGCATGATTAGTGTACGATTGAATCGGGGGCGTCACAAGTTGGTATCAGAGCCGACTGCCTGTAGGAATCCCCCTTTCCAATTCCTTGGCCGAAGTTGAGTCTAGACAAAGAAAACCGTTTTACTAACTTGGCTGTGTGGCTTACGGGCCCACATTGCCAACTGGGTGGTATTAGGATCTTTTATTCCTCGTCTATACTCTGGGACTCTGATCTCTCTTCTATTCGGGTTAAATAAATTTTACTAACGCCGACACTTAGGATCTCGTAAATCCCGTCTACCCGGAGGGCTGGATATCTGTGCGATTTCCCTGTCATTGATCTGATTAGTCTGATAATCATTTTCCTTTCCATTGTTTTGTTTAACCTTTCTCTCCGAGTTGTGTTAAACTTCTCATTGTCATTTGACAAATCTGAATTTCCTCTGTTTCAGATGGACCGTTTGTTTCCACCGCGTCCTACGATACAGCTTGTGCTTCGCACTTGGGCTCGTGATGCCCCTGGGTTTCCAGCTGTCCTGATCGCTCTCATGACCAGACTTGGCTACCGCTGGTACCCTGAGTACATGGTTTACGAGGATTACCGCGAGTTTAATCAGGAGCAGTACCATGCTGATGTTCGTATCTATGATCGGCAGAATGACTCAGACACCGAGCTGCACCTTTTCCACGGTATCGGCGTGACGATTGAGATGGCAGTACATGATGCCGCCTACTCTGCTGTCGCACGTCTTCGAGGACAGTTCAGTGATATCTTGGATGACTCTGAGTTCCGCTACATTCCGTATGCCCCTGCTGGAGATGCTACCGGATACTACACAGCTATCTGTGCCCCGTACGAGCCTCGCCGATATGACCACCGCGTTCTGATTCAGTGCACTCAGGCTCTGGATCGCACTGTTCGGGCTCTTGCCGTCGAGTTGGTTGCCACTCGAGCACGTCTCTACGACGCCATGACGCAGTTGATGCCCGCTGTTCGTGCAGGGATACATCCGGAGCACATCCTTTACCCGCGCAGGACTCAGATGTATGCTGGTATTGACTGGCCTGCTGTTGGAGGTCACACACCTACACGTGGACCTCTTCTTACAGTTCGAGACCGGGTTCTGCATCAGAGTGCACATGGAGCACAGGATCCTTCCGCGACGAATATTCGTCGTCCGCACTCGCAGTTACCCCGTTACAGTGGTTTTCTCCGACGTTGATGTAGCCTTTGCTATGTCTCGTTGTGTACTTCCTTACCGCGTGCCTGCGCGCCGCCTAGTATGTCTAGCTTTTAATTTGCGCTGTTATGCTGTCCGCATGTACCCGACTTTGTGTATGGATCTGTATGTCTTAATCGACTACTGTTATGTATCTATTACACTACTTAAAGTATTGTCGTGTTACATCATACTTGTCGCTAAACACTCGCAATTGCTTTTACTAAGCTACCCCCTGTTGATACTTAGCAGGATGGTTAGACCAGGTGGTCGTGGTCGTGGTCGTGCCCCTGAACGTCCACCACCGCCAGACTATATGGCGGCTATGATGCAACAGTTTGAGCTTAACCGCCAGTTCATGGTTGGAATCATGGCTCAGTTTCCGCATCAGAACAACCAGAACCAGAACCCAGCTTCAATAACTTTGACAGAGTTTACGCGACTCAACCCAACGCAGTTTCGCAACTCTGACAAGCCACTGGATGCTGATGACTGGCTCCGCGACATCACTCACGAGATGGAGTCTGCTAATGTCGCCCCCGCCAACTTTGTCACCTTCGCGGCCTTTTTCTTAAAGGGCCCCGCTGCTCAATGGTGGGACACACACAAGCGTACTCTGCCTGTTGGAACAGTCATCACCTGGTATGAGTTCCAGGCTGCTTTCCGTACACGTTACATCCCTCAAGCAATTATGGAACGCATGAAGACCCAGTTCCGTAACCTCACCCAGGGCAATAAAACCGTCGAAGCTTATCAGCGGGAATTTCTTAATCTCTCCCGTATGCCGAATTCTCTTACAACAATAGCTATCAAGCTAGTCTGAAGATGGCACCGTTTGAAGTTCTATACGGTCGTAAGTGTCGAACCCCTCTGAATTGGTCAGAAACTGGGGAACGCTCACTCGTCGGACCGGACATTATTCGGCAAGCTGAAGAACAAGTCCGCATTGTTCGTGAACATTTGAAATCTGCTCAGTCTCGTCAGAAGAGCAACTATGACCGAAAGCACCAGGAAATAGTCTATCAACCTGGCGAGCAAGCTTACCTCCGCGTCACTCCGTTGAAAGGCACTCATCGGTTCGGAATCAAAGGCAAGTTAGCCCCTCGCTACATTGGCCCGTTCCGTATTCTTGCCCGTCGAGGAGAAGTGGCATATCAGTTGCAATTGCCGCCAAACCTTTCTCAAGTACATGACGTCTTTCATGTATCCCAACTCCGCCGCTGCTTCAAGGATCCTATTCGAGCTGTGGATCATGAAGTGCTTGAATTATGGGAAGATCTGTCATATCCAGAATATCCCATCCGTATTCTTGATCAAGCTGAGCGTCGAACACGTCAAAAGTCAATCAAGTTCCTCAAGGTTCAGTGGTCAAATCATTCTGAAGATGAAGCCACTTGGGAACGCGAGGATCGTCTTCGCGAAGAATACCCCTCTTTCTTTCAGTCTTCCTCTTAATTCTCGGGACGAGAATTCTTAATAGATGAGGAGAGTTGTAACACCCCCGGTGATTAGCAACAGTAATCACTTTTGATAATGACATGTTAGCATGATCGACAGTGCATAATCATCATTAGCATCACATTGCATTTCAACTCCTAAGTCAAATTCAAATTTAAATGAAAGTGGAATATGAAAGTTGTCCAACATAGGAGCTAAAATGTCAGATAAATAACAAATATTCCAGAGGCCATTCTAAAATTGAAACCAACATCATTGGAATTGGATAAGTGACTCGAACAACCTCAAACAGTGGATAAAGATAATATTTAGTAACCATTTATTAAATCTGAAATAAATATGGAATTATGTTTTGCCCAAACTAATTTTAGGTGTTAGGGAATAATGCACTGGTATTTATGAAATAGGTCACACTTTTTACAAAAACCATTTGGGGCCTAAACATTTAACAGTGGAGAAAAGAGAATAAAGAAAAGGAAAAAGAAACAGAAAAGGAAAAAAAAGAGCAACACCCCCCCCGGCCCAACTGGGCCGAAGCCCAGCCGGCCGGCCCACCTGCGCCCCCCTCTCTATATGGCCTCCCCCAGGAGACCCAAACCCTAACCCCACCGGTGCCACTTCCCCCCCTCGCTCCCCCTTCCCGCCCGATCCAGATCGGATCGGGGCGACCGTGCCATCGCCCCGGATCGCTGTCGCCGTCGCCGTTGGACGCCGCCGCCCGGAGCCCGCTCTCCCTCGCCGGCCTGCTCCCTCGACGCCGCTCGCCCCGACGCGCCCGACCGCGCCCCCCCGTCTCCATCTCGCCGCCGACGCCGCACGTCGCCGCTTCGTCCCCGCCGGCCTGCCTCCCCATCGCCGTCGTCCCCGTCGACCACCCCGACCCCCGCTGCCCCGTCCCTACGGATCACGGTGAGGCCTCGGGCCTCTCCCCCCCTCTCTGCTCCCGCACCTCGCCGCGCACGCATCCGCGCCGGCCACTGCCGCGACCACCCCGTGCCTCCCCGTCCTCGCGCCCGCGCGCCTGACGCCGTGCTCCCCGCGCCCGTCCCGCGGTCGCCTCGACCCGCTCCTGCCCCCGCTTCGCCTCCGGTCCCGACGCCGCACCGCGCCCGGCTGCCGCTCGCCCGCGCTCGCTGTGCCTCCCCTCGCGCCCGCCCGGCTGGCCTCGCCGCGCCGCGCTCCGGCCTTGGCCTCGCCTCTGGTGCACGCGCGCGCGCTGGCCCGGACGTGTCCGGTGCCCGAACAGACACGGCCCGGACATGTCCGCCCCGGCCCTATGACAGATGGGGCCCAGCCCCTAAAAACGAATTAAAAGAAAATGTAATAAAAATAAAAGAAATAAAAATAAATAATTAAAATAATTAATTAATTAATTAGTTAATTAATCCTGATTAGGTTAATCTAATTAACTAATTAGTGTTAATTAAACAGTAATTAGAAATTAACTTAATTAACTGCTGACGTCAGCATGAGGTCATGCTGATGTCATCATCAATCACTGTTTCGGATAATGTTGAATTAAATAATTAATTAAAATTTCAGAAATTAATAAAAACTTTAGAAAATCATATCTTTTAAACCGTAACTCCGATGAAAATATTTTATACATGAAACTTGCTCAGAACGACGATACGAACCCGAATACATCCTCTGTATTCCCGTCAGACGCCCGCAGCTATAAGAACGTTGAACAATTAGACCGATTTCGATAAATGAATAGTGTCCAACCCTAATTAAATAAATCCGGATAAATTCCTAAATTAACTAAATCGCTTAGTTAGGCTGTATATCACCCTGGCCCTGCGTTTAGACATGTCATGCATCCCTGTTGCATTATTGCCGTGTGTTTACTGTTTCTTCCCCCTCTTCTCTTCGGTAGACTACGAGACCGACGCAGCTGCTGGTGCCCCGACCGACTACGTTGTTGACGACCCCTACTTGCCAGAGCAACCAGGCAAGCCCCCCCTTGATCACCAGATATCGCCTATTCTTCTCTATACTGCTTGCATTAGAGTAGTTTAGCCTGTTACTGCTTTCGGTTAATCCTATTCTGCTGCATAGCCTGTCATTGTTGCTACTGTTGTTGATACCTTACCTGCAATCCTAAATGCCTAGTGTAGGATGCTAGTTTGTCATCATTGGCCCTGCATTCTTGTCAGTCTGCCTTGCTATACTATCGGGCCGTGATCACTCGGGAGGTGATCACGGGTGTATACTATACATATATACATACTATACAGATGGTGACTAAAGTCGGGTCGGCTCGAAGAGTACCCACGAGTGATTCACGGATTGGGGGCTGAAAGGACCTTTGTCCCAACGGCCCTTTGTGTGGATCTTTGTGGCGGAGCGACAGGGCAGGTTGAGACCACCTAGGAGACAGGTGGGCCAGGCCCTGGTCGGCGTTCGCGTTTACTTCATAATAACACGTTTAACGAGATTGGATATTTGATCTGAGTCTGGCCACTGGCCTATACGCACTAACCAACTACGCGGGAGTAGTTATGGGTATCCCGGCGTCGTGGTATCAGCTGAAGCCTTCTTGACGTCAGCGACTGAGCGGCGCGCGCCGTGTTGGACCGCGATAACGTAACCGCCGTGATCGTGTGGGTTGCTAGGTCTGCTCGCGGCCGCGTACGCAACATGCAGGAGCGCACTGGGCGATGGGCCCAGACCCCAGAGTGCCTAGGATTAGTCCGGCGTGCTGACCTCTCTGTTGAGCCTAGGTGGGGCTGCGACGTGTGGATCTTCCGAGGCCGGGCATGACCCAGGAAAGTGTGTCCGGCCAAAGGGGATCGAGCGTGTTGGGGAATATGTGGTGCACCCCTGCAGGGAATTAATCTATTCGAATAGCCGTGTCCCTCGGTAAAAGGACGACCCGGAGTTGTATTCCGACCTCATGACAACTAGAAATGGATACTAATAAAACACACCCTTACAAGTGACAGATATAACCCGGTGGTCGCTCTCTCGCATGGTGGCGACGAGAGGATCGACGGGTAGGATTATGCTATACGTTGTTGCTTGGTTAACTTCCAACTAATCTCTTCTATTGCTTCAAGATGGAGGCTGCCAGAAGCGTAGTCTTCGACAGGACTAGCTATCCCCCTCTTATTCTGGCATTCTGCAGTTCAGTCCACCGATATTGCCTCTTTACACATATACCATGCATATGTAGTATAGATCCTTGCTTGCGAGTACTTTGGATGAGTACTCACGGTTGCTTTCCCCCTCCTTTCCCCCTTTCCCTTCTTGCTGGTTGTCGCAACCAGATGTTGGAGCCCAGGAGCCAGACGCCACCTACGACGACTACTACCACCAGGGCGGAGCCTACTACTACGTCCAGGACGCCGACGACCAGGAGTAGTTAGGAGGATCCCAGGCAGGAGGCCCTGCGCCTGTTCAATCTGTTGTATCCCTGTTTGTGCTAGCCATCTTATGGCACCTTGTTTAACCTATGTCTGTACTCAGATATTGTTGCTTCCGCTGACTCATCTATGATCGACCATTTGTATTCGAGCCCTCGTGGCCCCTGGCTTGTATTATGATGCTTGTATGACTTATTTATGTTTTAGAGTTGTGTTGTGATATCTTCCCGTGAGTCCCTGATCTTGATCGTACACGTTTGCGTGCATGATTAGTGTACGATTGAGCCGGGGGCGCCACACCGGTGATGACCGTAGTTTGAGGAGTTCATGTATTCACTATGTGTTAATGCTTTGTTCCGGTTCTCTATTAAAAGGAGGCCTTAATATCCCTTAGTTTCCAATAGGACCCCGCTGCCATGGGAGGGTTGGACAAAAGATGTCATGCAAGTTCTTTCCATAAGCACGTATGACTATTTACGGAATACATGCCTATATTATATTTATGAACTGGAGCTAGTGCCGTATCGCCCTAGGTTATGACTGTTATATGATGAATATCATTCAACGAATTCACCGATCCAATGCCTATGAATTTCTCTCATATTATTCTTGCTAAGTTACCACTGCTATTGTTACTCTTGCACTTGCTACAAAATCATTGCTGTTACTGTTACCGTTACTATTGCTGTTGCTACTACTATCAAAACTACCATACTACTTTGCTACTGATCAATTTGCTGTAGATAATTAATCTCCAGGTGTGGTTGAATTGACAACTCAGCTGCTAATACTTGCAAATATTCTTTGGCTCCCCTTGTGTCGAATCAATAAATTTGGGTTGAATACTCTATCCTCGAAAACTGTTGCGATCCCCTATACTTGTGGGTTATCATTCCCCCGGCGGAATCGCTCCGCCGGAGGGAAAAATTGCTCCTGCCCAAGTTCCATCTCAAGACGGCGGCGCTCCATTCCGAAAGTCCTCTCCTTATTTTTTCTAGGTTAAAAGACCTTAAGTACCAGAAGATGGGCACCGGAGGTGGGCTGGGCTGGCCACAACCCACCAGGGCACGCCTGGGGGGCCTGGCACGCCCTGGTGTCTTGTGGTCACCATGTGGCCCCCCTCCTGTAGTTATTTGTTCTATTATTTTTTATATATTCCAAAATAATTCTCCGTGAAGTTTCAGCTTATTTGGAGATTTGCAGAATAGGTATCTCTGACGTAGCTTTTTCAAGTCCAGAATTCTAGCTGCCGGCATTCTCCCTCTTTGTGTAAACCTTGCATATTATGAGAGAAAAGGCACTAGAATTACTCCATAAAGCATTATTATGCATAAAACATTATAAATAATAGTAAGAAAACATGATGCAAAATGGACTTATCAACTCCCCCAAGCTTAGACCTTGGTTGTCCTCAAGCGAAAACCGATATTGAAAAACATGTCCACATGCTTAGAGAGAGAGGTGTCGATAAAAACAAAATACGGACATAGTAGCATCATGCTTATTATTATAATAGCAACAAACTTCATTATAAAACTTTTATCATATAACTTATCATGAATAAGTAACAATTCATCACAACATCGAAGTATAAATCATAAAACCAACAAACTGTGTTCTCAGTCAACTTTGCAACTACAATTCATCATATTTTCAGGAAGGGTCTTGTATCGGAGCCTCTTGGCAAGTCCACATACTGATGCATCATTTAATCTTCCATGATTTCCTAACACTCACAACATACCCATGAGCAAAAAGTTTCAACCGGACACATAGAAATATAGGGGCTTATAGTTTCGCCTCCCAACGTATTCACCTCAAGGGTGATGTCAACAATAATAACTCATGCTCACTCATATCCAACTGGATATATGTGCCTAGATCTTTCCTCACCACATGATGCTTGCAAAAAGAGAAAAATAAAAAGTGAATAGGGAAGAATACTTTGACTCTTGCATAAAAGTAAATACATAAAAGTAAAAGATAGGCCCTTCGCAGAGGGAAGTAGAGGTTGTCATGCGCTTTTCAGTTTGTATGCCAAATCCCTTAATGCAAAAGAATGTCACGTTATATTGCCCCTTATGATAGCATCCTTTATTATGTAGTCCGTCGCTTTTATTACTTTGCCATCACAAGTTCGTACAATGCTCAATTTTCTCTTACACTAAATGATCAAACACATTTAGAAGCAATTTTTATTGCCTTATTGCACCAATGACAACTTACTTGAAGAATCTTAGTCAATCCAAAGGTAGGTATGGTGGACTCTCAAAACATGAGTTTGGGTTTAGGGTTCTTCGATGCACAAGTAGTATCTCTACTTAATGCGGAATTTTGGCTAGCAAAGATATTGAGCAAGCACCACATGTTAAAGGATCTATGACAATATAACTTCTATGTGAATATGAACAAACATGAATAATTACATTGTCTTCCTTGTTCGACGTCAACAATTTTGGCATATAATATTTAATGGGGGCTCACAATCATAAAAGACGTCCACGATAGTGTATTTGCATGTGAATCTTCTCTTCCCTTATTAATTCTTTCATGAGTTGCATCATTGACCAATGCTATGTTTGTCAACCTTCAATAAATTTTACCACTTATACTTTTCCTTATGTGATGTCATTACTTACCATAAGATTAGCATATCATCTTTTTCATTTATTTCCTTTTATTTGATTGCAACATGAAAGTAAAGAAGCAAAGACTCAAACTAAACTTTATTATATAACTCTCACTCGATTACATAGATAGATAGATCACGAAACTAATACTCGAAAATAGATCATACTAAACTTTTATTCAACTAAATCATGAAATAACTAAGGATCGAACTAAAATAGGTAAAGGTAGTAAAAGTGATGGTGATACGATACTGAGGCATCTCCCCCAACCTTGGCACAAGCTAAGGGGAGTGCCCATACCCGTGTACTCAAGTCTCCTTTGGTGGGGAAGATGATGAAGGTGGTGGTGATGAGGTAGTAGCAAGCTTATCCTCCAGCTTCCATGGCAGCGGCTCACCATCATAAGAGGAAGCACGAGTCTCACGAGTCCTGCAACTGGCAGCTAAACTCATACCTTTAAATCTTGCCTCATATTCAAAGACTTGATTTTGGAGATCATAGATTTGGCTTTGCAAAAAATTGATTTGGTTGTTGTGGGTGAAGACGATGTCCTGCATAAACTGGCCATCCACCTTGTGATCACGGGTGAAATCCGTAATCATGAGGTGATTGGCACTGAGTCCATGCTCCACCATCCCTTGGCACTTGAAGACCTCCTGCTCCATAGCTTTGAGCCTGGCCTCCATGGTTCCCTTCTTGGGCCCTTGAACATCCCGGATGTGGAGCACCCCCTCACGCATCTCAATGGTTTAAGGGTGCTTCATCACCTCCGACAAGTAGGGGTTGATTACCCTCTCGAAGAACTTGTCCTTGGAGGAGCTCGGTGCGGCCATGGCGATCTAGATCTGTCAGAAAAATAACAAGAAACAAGAATAGAAGATTTCTCTACGATGCGGTGGTCAATACGTTCGGGGGGTATATAAAGATTTTTTTTATCTTGGGAAATAAGCAAACGGAAGGAAAACGGAGTCGGGAAGGTTCCCGAGGGGGCACAACCCACCTGGGCGCGCCAGGAAGGGCAGGCGCACCCTGGTGTATCGTGCCCACCTCGGTTGTCTTCCTGGTTGTTTCTTATTTTCCTAATTTTTCTAATATTCCAAAACTGACAGAAAATATTTTTGCGGATTTTTCGGAGTCCGTTTACTTACCATATCACGTACCTCCTCTTTTTCAGGATTCCGGAGTATTCTGGAAGGTTTCTTTTATGTGTTCCTCCGGTGTCATGGTTTGGATAATATTGCTTTCAACATTAATAGGCGTACATGAGATATAGTGTTTAATTCTTTGCCCATTGACCACCTTCGGGTTAGTACCTTCGGCATTATTAATCTTGATAGCTCCAGAGCGATAAACCTCTTCGATAATATATGGTCCTTCCCATTTGGAAAGAGGTTTTCCTGCAAAAAACTAAAACGAGAGTTCTACAAAAGAACATACTCTCCAACTTTGAATTCCCGCTTTTGGATTCTTTTGTCATGCCATCTTTTATCTTTTTCTTTGAATAATTTGGCATTTTCATAAGCTTGGGTTCTCCATTCATCTACTGAGCTAATATCGAATAACCTCTTTTCACCAGCAAGTTTGAAATCATAGTTGAGTTCTTTAATTGCCCAATATGCTTTATGTTCTAACTCAAGAGGCAAATGACAAGCTTTTCCATAAACCATTTTATATGGGGACATACCCATAGGATTTTTATATGCTATTCTGTAGGCCCAAAGTGCATCATCTAATTTCTTAGACCAATTCTTTCGGGACCTATTGATAGTTTTTTGTAATATTAATTTTGTTTCTCTATTGCTAAGTTCTACTTGACCACTAGATTGAGGATGATAGGGTGATGCAATTCTATGGTTAACATCATATTTAGCAAGCATTTTACAGAAAGCACCATGAATAAAGTGTGAACCACCATGAGTCATTAAATATCTAGGGACTCCAAACCTTGGGAAAATAACTTCTTTAAGCATTTTAATGGAGGTGTTATGATCAGCACTACTAGTTGGAATAGCTTCTACCCACTTAGTAACATAATCAACAGCAACCAAAATATGTGTATACCCATTAGAGGAAGGAAAAGGCCCATATAATCAATACCCCAAACATCAAATGGTTCAACAGCAAGTGAATAATTCATAGGCATTTCCTGACGCTTACTAATATTACCAATTCTTTTGCATTCATCACAAGACAAGACAAACTTACGGGCATCCTTGAAAAGAGTAGGCCAATAAAAACCAGATTGTAGTACCTTATGTGCAGTTCTATCTCTTGCATGATGTCCTCCATATGCTTTGGAATGACATTTCCATAGGATTTGTTCTTGTTCATGCTTAGGTACACAACGTCTAATAATACCATCTACTCCTTTATAAAGATGTGGGTCATCCCAAAAGTAATGTCTTAAATCATAGAAGAATTTTTTCTTTTGTTGGTATGTAAAACTAGGTGGTATATATTTAGCGACAATATAATTAGAATAGCCAGCATACCAAGGAGTATTATGAGAAACATTTATTGCAGCTAGTTGTTCATTAGGAAAACTATCATCAATAGGTAGTGGGTCATCAAGAATATTTTCTAACCTAGACAAGTTATCTGCTACGGGGTTCTCAGCTCCTTTCCTATCAGTGATATGTAAATCAAATTCTTGTAGCAAGAGAACCCACCTAATGAGTCTAGGTTTAGCATCTTTCTTTCCATAAGATATTTTATAGTAGCATGATCAGTGTGAACAATTACTTTGGAATCAACTATGTAAGATCTGAATTTATCGCAAGCAAACACAACTGCTAAAAATTCTTTTTCAATAGTAGCATAATTTCTTTGGGCACTGTCTAGAGTTTTACTAGCATAATGGATAACATTTAATTTCTTATCAACTCTTTATCCTAGAACAACACCAACAACATAATCACTAGCATCACTCATAATTTCAAAAGGCAAGTTCCAACCAGGTGGTTGAATAATAGGTGCAAAAGTTAAGGCTTTCTTAAGTGTTTTAAAGGCTTCTACACAATCATCATAAAAAACAAATGGAACATCATTTTGTAAAAGATTAGTAAGTGGCCTAGAAATTTTAGAGAAGTCTTTAATAAACCTCCTATAGAAACCAGCATGACCAAGGAAACTACGAATACCTTTAATATCTTTAGGACATGGCATTTTCTTAATTGCGTCAATTTTAACTTTATCCACCTCAATACCTCGTTCAGAAATTTTATGCCCCAAGACAATACCTTCATTAACCATAAAGTGGCACTTCTCCCAATTCAAGACAAGATTGGTTTGTTCACATCTCCGCAAAACTCGATCAAGGTTGCTTAAGCAATCATCAAAAGAAGTTTCGTAAACGAAAAAATCATCCATGGAAACCTCAACAATCTTTTCACAAAAATCAGAGAATATAGCAGTCATACATCTTTGAAAGGTAGAAGGTGCATTGCATAAACCAAAAGGCATACGTCTATAAGCATAGGTTCCAAAAGGGTAAGTAAATGTGGTTTTCTCTTGATCAGGTTGTGAAACAGGTATTTGAGAGAAACCAGAATATCCATCAAGAAAACAAAAGTGTGTGTGCTTAGATAATCTTTCCAACATTTGATCAATAGAAGGCAGAGGGTAATGATCTTTTCTAGTTGCTTTATTTAGTTTTCTAGGATCAATTACCATTCTATAGCCAGTAACAATTCCTTGTGGAATGAGTTCATTTTTATCATTAGGGACAATAGTAATACCTCCCTTCTTAGGGACACAAAGAACATGACTTACCCATCTACTATCAGCTATGGGGTAGATTATACCTGCTTCCAGAAGCTTTAGTATTTCAGTTCTTACCACTTCTTTCATCTGAGGATTCAAACATCGTTGGTGATCAACAACGGGTTTAGCATCAGGTTCCATATTAATCTTGTGCTGACATAGAGTGGGACTAATGCCCTTAAGATCATCAAGAGTATATCCAATAGCAGCACGGTGCTTCTTCAAAAAATTTAATAATCTTTCTTCTTCATGTTCTGAAAGGCTAGCACTAATAATAGCAGGATATATCTTTTTCTCATCAAGATAAGCATATTTCAAAGTGTCAGGAAATTGCTTTAATTCAAACACAAGATCACCTTTAGGTGGAGGAGGACCAAGAGTTTCAATAGGCAAATTGTGTTTTAGGAGAGGTTGTTGTTCAAAGAATATTTTATCTATTTCATTTCTTTCACGCAAGTGCATATCATTTTCATGGTCGAGCAAATATTGTTCTAGTGGATCAGTAGGAGGCATGGCAATAGAAGCAAGACCAATTATTTCATCCTTACTAGGTAATTCTTTATTACGGGGTTGTCTACTAAACTTGGAGAAATTAAATTCATGAGATTCATCACCAAAACTAACACTTATAGTTTGTTTATGGCAATCTATGGTAGCATTGACAATGTTCAAGAAAGGTCTACCAAAGATAATGGGACAAAATTCATCTTGTGGGGAACCAAGAACTAGAAAATCAGTAGGGTATTTTATTTTCCCACACAAGACTTCAACGTCTCTAACAATCCCAAGTGGTGTGATGGTGTCTCTATTAGCAAGTTTAATAGTAACATCAATGTCTTCTATTTCAGCGGGTGCTATGTCATTCATAATTTCTTGGTATAAGGTAAAACAAATAGCACTCACACTAGCACCTAAATCACATAAACCATGATAGCAATGATCTCCTATTTTAACTGAGACAACAGGCATGCCAACTACAGGTCTATGTTTATCTTTTTCATCAGGTTTGGCAATTCTAGCAGCTTCATCACAGAAGTAAATAACATGCCCATCGATATTTTCGACCAAGAGATCTTTAACCATAGCAACACTAGGTTCTAATTTAATTTGTTCAAAGGGTTTAGGTGCTTTTTATATTACTTTTACGAACCATAGTTGATACCTTAGCATGTTCCTTTATCCTAACAGGGAAAGGTGGTTTTTCAATATGAGCAGTAGGCACAACTGGATCAACATTGTAAATGATAGTTTCATCTTTAGCTATGAGCGGTTCTTTAGTTTCTTCTTTAATAGGGGATGATATTTAAACCACTTCTCCTTAGGGAGATCAACATGAGTAGCAAATGATTCACAAAAAGAGGCTACTATCTCAGAGTCAAGTCCATATTTAGTGCTAAACTTGTGAAAAGCATCGGTATTCATAAAAGATTTAACACAATCAAATTCAAGCTTAATACTTGACTCTTTACCTTCGTCGAGTTCCCAATCTTCAGAGTTACGTTTAATTCTTTCTAAAAGAAACCACCTGAATTCAATAGTCTTCTTCATAAAAGAACCAGCACAAGAAGTATCGAGCATGGATTGATCATCACGAGAAAGCCGAGCATAAAAATTCTGAATGATAATTTCGCTAGAGGGCTCATGATTGGGGCATGAATATAACATTGACTTATGCCTCCACCAAGCTAGAGCGATATTTTCTTCTTCACGAGGCCAAAAATTATATATATAATTCCGATCACGATGAACTAGATGCATGGGATATTTTTTTGGTGAAGTTCCAATTTCAATCGATTCCAGTTCCAAGATCCAATATCATCGCATAGCCTATACCATGTTAATGATTTTCCCTTCAAATATAAAGGGAAAACCTTCTTCTTAGCTTCATCTCCGGGTAAACCTGCAAGCTTAAATAATCCATAAATTTCATCCACATATATCAAATGCATATCAGGATGTTCAGTTCCGTCTCCTGCATAAGGATTAGCTAGCAGTTGTTCTATCATACCCGGAGGAATTTCATAACCAATATTTTTAGTAGGTGCATTACGTTGAGGGGCAACTAATTGTGCTTCCGGTCAAGGTGAAGATACCCCGAACAAACCCCTCAAAGGATGCTTTTCCATATTAACAAGTGACAATAAATTTCAGCACGTAATATAAATTTTTCCTTACCGATTTCCACTTACCAAGAGCGCTTCACTCCTTGGCAATGGCGCCAGAAAAGAGTCTTGATGACCCACAAGTATAGGGGATCAATCATAGTCCTTTCGATAAGTAAAAGTGTCGAACCCAACGAGGAGCGGAAGGAAATGACAAGTGGTTTTCAGCAAGGTAATTTCTGCAAGCACTGAAATTGTCGGTAACAGGTAGTTTGATAGCAAGATAGTTTGTAATGAGCAAGTAACGGTAATGATAAATAAAGTGCAGAAAGGTAGCCCAATCCTTTTGTGGCAAAGGACAGGCCAAAACGGTCTCTTATAATAAGCAAAGCGTTCTTGAGGGCACACGGGAATTTCATCTAGTCACTTTCATCATGTCGGTTTGATTTATGTTCGCTACTTTGATAATTTGATATGGGGGTGGACCGGTGCTTGGGTGTTGTTCTTACTTGAACAAACCTCCCACTTATGATGAACCCCCTCGCAAGCATCCTCAACAACGAGAAAAGTATTAAGATAAAATCTAACCATAACATTAAACATATGGATCCAAATCGGTCCCTTACGAAGTAGCGCATAAACTAGGGTTTAAGCTTCTGTCACTCTAGCAACCCATCATCTAATAACTATTCCACAATGCATTCCCTTAGGCCCAAAGATGGTGAAATGCCATGTAGTCGACGTTCACATGACACCACTAAGGGAATCATAACATACATATCATCAAAATATCGAACACATATCAAATTCACATGATTACTTGCAACATGACTTCTCCCGTGACCTGAAGAACAAAAGTAACTACTCACAAATGATATTCATGCTCAAGATCAGAGGGGTATTAAATAGCATAATGGATTTGAACATATAATCTTCCACCAAATAAACCATATAGTAATCAACTACAAGATGTAATCAACACTACTAGTCACCCACAGGTACCAATCTGAGGTTCCGGTACAAAGATTGAACATAAGAGATGAACTAGGGTTTGAGAGGAGATGATGATGTTGAATATGTTGATGAAGATTGGCCTCCCAAAGATGAGAGGGTTGTTGGTGATGACATTGGCTTCGATTTCCTCCTCCGGGAGGGAAGTTCCCCCGGCGGAATCGCTCCGCCGGAGGGCAAAAGTGCTACTGCCCAAGTTCCACCTCGAGACGGCGGTGCTCCATCCTGAAAGTTCTCTCCTTATTTTTTCTAGGTCAAAAGACCTTAAGTACCAGAAGATGGGCACCGGAGGTGGGCTGGGCTGGCCACAACCCACCAGGGCGCGCCCTGGTGTCTTCTGGTCACCAGGTGGCCCCCCTCTGGTAGTTATTTGCTCCAGTATTTTTTATATATTCCAAAATAATTCTCCGTGAGGTTTCAACTTATTTGGAGATGTGCAGAATAGGTATCCTTGACGTAGCTTTTTCAGGTCCAGAATCCAGCTGCCGGCATTCTCCCTCTTTGTGTAAACCTTGAATATTATGAGAGAAAAGGTATTAGAATTACTCCATAAAGCATTATTATGCATAAAAACATTATAAATAATAGTTAGAAAACAAGATGCAAAATGGACGTATCAGTAGGGTGAAGATTTTTTCTTTTGAGTTGAATCTCAGCCCCTCCAACCAGATGTAGAGTTGTGCCAGCTACTTGAACTGGGTGAACAAATCATTGTGTTCACCAAGTCTTCGGGTTCTATTTCCTCACATTCAACTTACATCATGTTTGTATTATGTGTTGTGATTCGCAAAGAACTTTCTTCCTCTACATTTCCAACTGCGAAGACTTTGATGTATTCCTTTTTATTCCGCTTCATGTGCTATGTTTAGTTTGTTTTCATTGCATTCATTTCTATCATATTTGTGCTTTTGTCTTTGACATGTTGGTTTATATTTTTCCTAAGCCTTTTTTTGTCTATGTTGTTTATCTTCACTACAACATTTTCCGCTGTTGGTTGTCCTAGATTGTTTTTGTATAGTTCCTTTTATTTGAAGATTTTTTTAAAATCTTGTATTCACCCCCTCTGGTCGATATTTGCCCTTATAGAGGGGAAGGGAGGACATGGAGGTAGGAGGCAGTGACAACAACTGCTGGGAAGGGAGATAGGGGTGGAGGCGGTGAATATTATGTTTCCTCTCCCATGCATGTCCATATGACCATGTGTTAGATCTCATATCAATTTTATTTTGGATTTTAAATCATGATGAACATGATTTTGGAGGGATACATCTTAATTTGTATAGAGAGGCTCAATGTCTCATGACTTCCATACCCCTTCGAAAGGATCGATATGGTTGACAAGAGGGGGGGGGGGTGAATAGGCGACTAACAATTTTTATCTTCTTTTAACAAATTAGGCTTAGCAACAAATATGTTTTCAAGATATGCAACTAGATGGACATCCTATATGACAATCTCAACAAAAGCACAAGGTAGAAACACAATATAAGCTTGCACCAAGTAAAGGTAAGAAGTAATCACAAGTGGAGCCGACGGAGACAAGGATGTGTTAGCGAAGTTCCCTTCCTTTAGGGGGAGGTACATCTCCGTTAGAGCGATGTTGAGGCACAATGCTCCCCAAGAAGCCACTAGAGCCACTGTATTCTCCTCACGCCCTCGCACAATGCAAGATGTGTGATTCCACTAGTGGTGCACTTGAAGGCGGCAACCGAACCTTTACAAACAAGGTTGGGGCTCTCTCCACAACTTAATTGGAGGCTCCCAACACCACCATGAAGCTTCACCACAATGGAATGTGGCTTCGAGGTGACCTCTTCCGTCTAGGGTGCCCAAACACCCAAGAGTAACAAATTCCACACAAGAAAGTATGGGGGAATCAAATTTCCTTCAGTGGATATGTAGATCTAGGTCTCCTCCCTCAATCTCTAGCAAGTCAACAAGTTTGGTTGGCTAGGAAAGGAGATCGGGCAAGAAAGCTCTTAGGGCAACAATGGAGTAGAGAGAGAGAGAGGCAAGAGGTAGGCGGGAGGTGGAAGAACCACCTCCTTAAATAGGGTCTCTCAAATCAAACCATTACAATCATTTTTACACAGGGCCGGTACAACTGGTACAACCTCCTTTTGCGGGGTTCCCTGCTGCAGAGCACCAGGCGGTACAACCGCCATTACCACCGGTTGTACCGCTGAGTCAGTCTCAGCCGGGACAACCGATTGGGTCCTTCCTAGTACCGCCCCAACACACAAATGGAACCACCCGTGAGCTGTACAAAGGTCTGCACTAGGTCCGATACTACCACCGGGCTAGTGCCTTGGTGGTTTCTAAGTCTGGAGCAGTGGAACCTCTTTACAGACACTGGTAGTAGCGTTGCGCCGAAGGCAACAGGGGCAACCGGACGACAACCGCCAAATACCACCACCATACCCGAAGGGGATCACCGATCCGGTGGTCGGGGAGGTACTTGTCCCGGTACAACCGCCGCTTAGCGTTCCTGGAGTTGCCAAGTTCCTGGCGGTACAACCGCCATGGGAACAACGACCCTTGGCCACCTCGTGGAGCACTACTAACCCGAGGGAATCACCCCTTGGGTGGTGGTTGATCTGGAAGCACCGGCTATACCGGTACAACCACTCCCACCTGTCGTGGAAGAACACGATCACCTATGGGGCCATGAGCCCCTTGTGATTCGGCATGGGGGAGATCACGTTGCACAAAGAGCAGAAGCCATGAGGCAGTACAACAATGGGGCTCTGGTCATTTTTACCCAGGTTCGGGCCGCTGAGAAGCGTAAATCCCTACTCCTGCTTTGGTGGATTGGATGGAGGAAACACGACAGCACGCATCGCTCAAGCCCGGCAAGGTGGCCTCGGGGAGAGCTGCTACGCGCGTACAAGTGTGTGGGGGTCCGAATCCCTCTCTAGCTTGCCTTGGGCCTCCTTTTATAGCTCAAGGGGTAAGCACAGTGGCAAAACAGTCATTATCTTGTGATTAGATAGCTAACAGTACTATCATACCTAACTCTGGCAGTTAGGACAAAGTGCATTAAATACACTGCTAGGTGTCGTGCTGAGGGTGAAACCCTGCAAGCCTGCCATGCCGCTTAATCACCCTCAGCTTATCATCTTGACATGCCTCTGGACAGGTGTGAAATGGGTGTGACCTGCTTACCATTGAGCTGCCACGTGCTTAGTGAGAGCCACTTAATCACCTGGAGGGCTCGACACCGTGTTGACAAATGACTGGTGTCACGATGCGGTGGAGCGGTGGTGGCTTGCCCGCGCCTGCCGGGGACAGGGCTTGCCGGGTTATCTTTGAGGGGTGTGCGCTTCGGCCTTCGGTCACCCCAAAGGTGCAGCTGGCGGGGGTTTGCCCTTGCTCTTGTGTTCTGCATCGACTCTGTCGGCCTCGCCTGGCAGTGGGGGATGCTTCTCTTTTGGAATCCTTGCCTCGTATGCTTTGCTTGGTCTTCTTGATACGCTCCATGATCTCACGAAGAGCGGCTTCTCTAGTTTGGTTTTGCGTTACCCATTGGATGCTGGATATATGACCATCAGCACGCCTGTGTATGGGTCTGCTCAACAACTGCCAATGCTTGTTGCACTGACAGGAGCCCCCGGGCCTGGCCCATATGTGCTGTTGGGCATCGTTGGGTTGGGCCCTAACAAATGCACAGGCGAACACTTTGGCCGTGCCACAATGGGATCCACATCTTTCTTGACATCTTCCTTGTTTCTTCATTAACCTGTGACTGGATCAGTTTCCGGATTCCCACGAGTTGTTTTGAACGACGTGGGGCTATCCACGTAATGGTTCGTGGGCCGTCCATGTTCATGGGGAGGTAACTGCCATTTTACTCACCCCAGTACTGCTGCCGTTTCCGCCATGTACGCCGCATGCATTGCGCAGGGTTGGTGGCGGAGGCGTAGGGCATGGGAATGAGTGCCATGGCAGAAAGCTCGGCGCCGTGGATAGGCGCAGGAGGGCAGTCTGAGATTCCGGACGTTGTTAGTGATGCTGATGGACCGGATTGGTCGATCTGGCGGTTGCCACGGGGTAGTGGGGAGCCAGCCCCCTGCCACGCTCCGCTATAAAAGGGGGCGCAGAGGCGGGCGAAAGGACCCACCCACGTACCTCCTTCTTCTTCTTGTGCCCTCCTCCACCATGGTGAGGGGGAGAGGACGCGGTTGTGCTCCTATGGTACCGATGAGGACCTCTTCTCGGCAACGCATCCCAGCCCCGGCCGAGGATGCGGGGCAGAATCCAGCGCACAAGGTGGTGCTGCGGGACATGGACGCGGTTGGCGAGGCCCTCGGGGCCGAGGAGGATGTGGTGGTGCATTGACCGCTCCTCCTCCAGCCGCCCTAGCTCCGATGGAGGGCCATGTCGGGGACACGCCGCTGGAGTTCATCGTCAGGCTGTGTGAGCCCCCTCACAGCCGCCTTTGGCTTCCTACCCCTTTTGCAAGGGTAATGGAGGTGGAATAGCCGCACGGGTTGAAGTTGCACATGAGGGGTTGCTCTAATGGCAACATGTGGGCGGACGTTGATTTCCCCGCACCTCATGTGATGCTCCTCCATCACGGCTGGAAAGCTTTCGCACGTGCCCATAGCTTGGCAAAGGGGCACGTACTCCATTTTAAGTTAATGGATGCAGATCTGCTCTCCATCAAGGTCTTCGGGCGTTTGGGTGCTCGCTTAGGGTGCTGCACGGAGAGCTCGACCGACGACAAAAGCTCCTCTTCGAGCGACAACGACGAAGAGGACACTGACGGTGAAGACGACGGTGCCGAGAGGGAGGACGGCGGCTCGGAGTCCAGCTGAGCGCCGGGCGCACCGTCACCATGAGCTAGGCGCCGGCGGCACCATCATCTGCACTTGGCCTTCTCCCTGGTAGAGCGATTTGCCGGGGTGTTGGGTGTGGATGCCTCCGCCTCCTCCAACTGGACCCCGGCAGGCTTCCTCGTGTACTCCGGCTTCGTCTTCCCTGTCGGTGTCCCTCCTGCCGCGTTCCTCTGGTCCTGGCGGTGGTGACCAAGGCATCGCCTAGCCGCTCCTTCCATCCTTCTCGCTTCGCCCCCGCCCTCCCAATCTTTTCAGGCTGCGTCCCACGGGCCCTGATGGGGTCAGGCTAGGCTTCTGCCTAGGCACCCCTTTTGCCCTCTTCACCTCCCTCTGTAGCTCCTAGGAGGAGAGGGACAAGAAAGGCATTACGGTGCACTTATCCTTTTTCAATCTAAAAGATGTAGGCACTTGCCAAAGTTTAGCTGAAATTATGTACCCTTTCATCCATATTTGTACCCTGTATGATTTGTACATGTTTACCCATGTATTAATGAAAAAAAGATATGCTTGCCGGGCACTTGTGCATGTATCATGTTCATGCTGAGGAATGATTCCTTTATACTTCCAAGTAAACAAGGTTTTCCGGCAAAACATCTTGCCGGTCCCTTCCGTTGCTACCGCAAGGCTCAGCCTGAAGGGTTAGGAGCGTGGAAAAGAACCAGCCCCTTGTGAACCCTTTTTTTTTTCAAATGCTACTGCGACTAGCCTGACTGAAGTAATCTTCGAATCAAGGGATGGGAGCACAAATGTTTGGGGGTGACAAGGTTTTTCTACGCACAAGATTTTCACACACGGGTACGCGATGGATGGTTAGGGGAAATTATCTGCTTTAAGCTGTCGGGGATTGATACGCCAGCTTGTCCTCACTTTCCCCCTTCGGGGAGTTTATCAGCGATAGGAGCCCTGCTGTTAGTACAGTGGAAAACAGCAACATACGATCTCATCTATATGATTTATGGACTATAGCAAAGTCAAACTTAAATAAACATGCATGCAAGTTTTAGGCACCAGCGCTTCATTTTATTATCTTTGTACAGGGTCTGCGCCTGGCTTTGTACAAAGGGTTACATGCGCATCGGCAAGGCTTGTACAAAAGGTGGTTGCCGAGAGCTGAGCCCGGCAACCGCGCCTTACGGGTAGAACTTACGAAGATGCTCAATATTCCATGAGTTCTGCATTTTAATGCCATCTTCGGTCTGCAGACGGACTGCGCCAGGTCTGGTGACTTGTACTACACGGTAAGGGCCTTCCCACTTCGGCGTCAACTTGTTGGAACCCTTGGCAGACTGAACATGCCTAACGACAAGGTCGCCTTCCTCAAGGCTCCGGGCATGAATCCTACGGCTATGATAGCGGCGCAGGGCATGCTGGTCGCGTGCAGCACGCACAGTGGCCCGGAGACGATCTTCCTCAAGGAGCACGGCATCGTCATGCTAGAGCAGCTTTTGCTCTACTTCATCATAGGCAAGTACTCGAGGTGACCCATATATGAGTTATGTGGGGAGCACTGCTTGTGCCCCATACACTAGGGAGAAGGGAGTCTTGCCGGTGGCTCAATTTGGTGTCGTCCCGAGGGACCAAAGAACCACCGACAGCTCATCAATCCATTGCCTGCCGCATTTCTGCAACTTGCCAAAAGTTCTCATCTTGAGCCCACGCAGCACTTCAGCATTCATCCTCTCAGCTTGCCCATTGCTTTGGGGATGAGCAACAGAGGCAGAGGAGACCTTGCTCCCAAGGCATTGGACGTACTGCATGAAGGCGCGGCTCGTGAACTGGGTGCCATTATCGGTGATCACTCTGCTGGGTACTCCAAAATGGCACACCAATCTTTTCAAAAACTTGACAGCTGATTGTGCGGTCACCTTCCTCACTGTCTCCACCTCATGCCACTTTGTAAACTTGTCGATTGCAACGTACAAGAATTCAAAGCCCCCGGTAGCATGGGGGAAGGGGCCCAAGATATCGAGCCCCCAGACCGAGAATGGCAAGGATAAAGGGATCGTCTCAAGAGCTTGAGCTAGTTAATGAATGTTTTTGGAATGGAACTGGCAGGCTTCACACTTGGTGACTAGCTCAGTTGCTTCCTGGAGGGCTGTGGGCCAGTAGAAACCCTGCAGGAAGGCTTTTCCGACCAGGGCTCTTGATCCAATGTGAGAGCCACACATGCCTCCATGTATCTCTGCCAACAGCTTCAGCCCATCTTCCTGGCAAATGCATTTTTAATTTCACCCTGTTTGGTCTCTTTCTGTACAGAGTGTCATCGACAAACTGGTACATACTAGACCGTCGGGCTACTTTTTCAGCTTCTTCGTGTTCTTCGGGAAGTTCTCCCGTTTGAAGAAAATGGGCTACGTGATGTGCCCAAGTTGGAGCCTGTGGCTCGAAAACAAGGACTAAAGGCATCTCCTCATTCGTGGGAGCGCTCCCTTCCACTGCAAGAACTTGTGGTTCTGTGGGAGGGTGTGCAGCTCACCAACTGAAGCGAGGCTACCCCCGCCAGCCTCTTCACCCGTAGCTTCGGGGAGTTCTGCTAGGAAATGCTTCTCGGGGTTCAACTTTCTTCTTTTTCCGGCCATCGTTGAAGGGGATACCGATGGTTGAGTTAGATTGAGAACAAAAGTTCCTGGTTCCACAGGGAGCTTTTGCGCGGCGCACTTTGACAAGTGATCGGCGATGCCATTTTCTGCTCGTGGCACGTGCTCTGCTTGTAATCCATCAAAGTGCTCTTCCAACTTTCTCACTTCCTCCGCATATGCCTCCATCAATGGAATCTGATAATCTTTGTTGACTTGCCTGACCACTAGTTGAGAATCCCCACGGATAATCAGTTTCTTGATTCCCAACTGCACCACAATTCTGAGCCCGGCAAGGAGCCCTTCATAGTCAGCAGTGTTGTTGGTGGCCCCCTCTTGGGGAAAGTGCATTTGAATCATATATTTGAGATGCTCTCCGGTGGGCGCGATAAGAAGCACGCCGGCCCCGGCACCCTGCAGTGAGAAAGCTCCATCAAAATACATGATCCACTCTTGAGGTGCCTCTTTGCCGGGGAGAACTATTTCTGGCACTTCTTCGTCTGGAGTGAGCGTCCATTCTGCAATGAATTCTGCCAATGCCCTGCTCTAAATAGTTGAAGTGCTTTCATACTTCAAACCAAAGCTTGATAATTCTAGTGCCCACTCGACTATTCTGCCTGTGGCTTCGGGGTTCCTCAGTATGCGCTGTAGTGGAAAATGGGTGACAACTGTGATCTTGTGGGTTTGGAAGTAATGGCGCAGTTTCCTCAAGGCCATGATGAGGCCGAATATCAGCTTTTGTACTCCAGAGTATCTTGACCTAGCCCCTGTAGCAGGGAGCTGACAAAGTAGACGGGCTGTTGCACCACCTTCTTCCTTGCCGCGGTTTTAGGATCACCTTCGCTGGCTTGCTCTGCCTCCTCCTGGTTTGCATCTAGGCCTGTCGCGACTGGTTTAGTTCCATCTCCGAAGGGTGCAGTTGTTGCAGCTGCTTCATCGTCCATTTCTCAATGCGCCACCAGCGCTGCACTAACCACTTGATTCGTCGCAACTAAATATAGCAACAATGGCTCTTGTGGTTTAGGCGCGACTAAGGTAGGAGCAGAGGAAAGGTAGGCTTTCAGGTCTTGTAGCGCTACTTCTGCTTCCAGGGTCCACTCAATCGGGCCAGCTTTCTTCAAGATTTTGAAGAAAGGCAGGGCACGCTCGGCAGATTTGGAGATGAACCTACTCGGTGCGGCAACACATCCAGTCAAATGCCTCACATCTTTAATAGTCTTCGGTGTTTGTCTTTGCTTAATCGCTCTGATCTTGTCGGGGTTGGCCTCTATCCCCCGCTGGGACACAAAGAAACCAAGGAGCTTGCCGGATGGGACACCAAACACACATTTCTCAGGGTTTAGCTTCAAATTGATCTTGCTTAAGTTTGCAAAGGTCTCTTCAAAGTATTGAATGAGTGTTGATCTGTCCTTAGTCTATACCACTATATCATCCATATAAGCTTCTACGTTCCTGTGCAGCTGGGGCTCGAAACCAACTTGTACTGCCCTTGCAAAAGTGGATCCTGCACTCTTTAACCTGAAAGGCATTCGTACAAAGCAGTACGTGCCACATGGAGTTATGAATGTGGTCTTTTCTTCATCTTCTTTGGCCATAAATATCTGATGGTATCCGGAGTACGCATCCAAGAAAGATAGCATATCACATCCGAAAGTGGAATCAACAATTTGATCAATATGCGGCAGGGGAAAGGGTCTTTTGGACATGCTTTGTTCAAGTCCGTGAAATCAATGCAGAGCCTCCATTTCCCGTTTGCCTTATGCACCACCACTGGATTCACCAACCAAGTTGGATGCAGTACCCCTCTGACTAAACAAGCTGCTTCAATTTTCTTGATTTCCTCGGCAATAAACTGCTGCCACTCTAAAGCTTGTTTTCTGACCTTTTGCTTGATGGGCCGAGCATAAGGTGGTGCTTGATTACCTCCTTGGGAACACCGGGGATGTCAGATGGTTGCCAAGCAAACACATCGACATTTGCCTGCAGGAAGGTAACGAGCGTGCTTTCCTATTTGTCATCAAGGGTGGAGCTGATGGTGAATGTACCATCAGCGCCATCCTGTCTTGCCGGAACCTTCTTCACAACAGGTGAAGCAACCTTGGGTCTCTTGCTAGTGGAACTCTCCGGCGGATCATCAACAGGCGCGGCGCACTCCAAAGAGGTGTGCTTCCCGGAGTCCTTGCTGGCATCTCTGCTAGCTCTCTTTCCCTTCTTTGTTTCCTTGGCGGGAGCTGGGGCGTCAGCTGCCTCAGCTGCTACCGTATCCCGATACATCTTGTCTACACATATGATCGCATCTTTCTTATCTGACGGGATGGAAATGATGCCCATCGGCCCTGGCATCTTCAAGTTGTTGTAGGCATCGTGGGATGCTGCCATAAACTTTGCCAGAGCTGGACAACCAAGAATCCCATTGTATGGTAGAGGAAGCTCAACAACGTCAAATATAACCCTCTCGGTCCGGTAGTTCAGTTCCCTGCCGAAGGTCAGAGGCAATGTGATCTTCCCTTTGGGCCGGCTCCTGCAGGGGTTGATTCCTTGGAATGTACCCGTGGCCTTGAGTTCTTCATCAGTGATTTGTAACTTGCCTAGCACTTTAGGGGAGATCAGATTCAACCCAGCCCCGCCGTCAACTAGCATCTTTGTTACCTTGAGGTTGCGGATCGTTGGGGATACCAACAACGACAAACACCCTAACGCGGTAGTGCGGCCAAGGTGATCCTCTTCGTCAAAGATGATAGGCGTGAGGGACCACTTAAGTGGCCTTCAGGAATCCGCAGTTGGCTCCACGACATTGAGTTCACGCATCCATTGCTTGAGCTATCGATGAGAGGAGTGCAAGGATGCACCCCCATCAATGCACATGGCTTCAGTTGCCTTATGGAATTCTTGCTCACTGGTTTCTTCTTCATCCTCTTCATCACTCCCGTCATCTCCTTCTTTCTTTTTGCGGCCTCTAGCGGGCTTTTCCTTCTGCTGCAGGGTCTTGCCGCGGCAGCCTCCTCTACTGCCACGGTCTTTCCCGCCAGCACCCTCTTGGCCTCTCTCCCTGTCACGCTTCTCATATTCAGCCTTTTGCTTCTTGACGAGCTGCTCAACTTGATGACATTCTTGGAGGTCATGGCCCTTGGTGCGGTGGATTTTGAAGTATGGCCTGTCGGATTGCCCGGCCTTTTCCGCTGCAGCGACGTCCCAGCAATCAGCGCATGTAGGAGCTCCCTTGCCGGGGGCCTCAGTCTTAGTCTTCTTGGTGGCACTAGGATCACCTGAGCTCTCAACGGCCAATACTGTCTTCTCTTTGCGCTTCCTATTGCGCCTCTGGTTCCTCCCCTTCGAGTTGGCAGCACTGTCATCGACATCTGAATCAATTTTGACGCCAGCCTCCTCTCCGGGGAGTCGCCTCCCTTCTTCAGTCCGAGCACACTTATCCGCCAAAGTGTACATGTTGTTGACAGTTTAGGGCAGCCAGACATTCATCTTGGCCCGCATCCTTCTGTTGTGCATGTTCGAATGGAATGCGGCAATCATGGCTGCAGGGTGTATCTCTGGAATGTTATGATGCACTCGACTGAACCTCTGTATATACTTACGCAAATCCTCCCCTTCCTTCTGTGGAAGAACCTGCAGATCACTGGGCTGTCCAGGCTCTTGGTGGCCACCTGTGAAGGCGCCAACGAACTCGTTGCATAAGTCTGCCCATGATGAGATGGAGTTTTCCGGCAGGTGCATCAGCCATGATCTCACATTTGGCTTAAGTGCCAAAGGTAAATAGTTGGCAAACACCTTCTCATCTCTGCCCCAGGCGGCTTGAACAACAATCGTATACATGCTGAGAAACTCTGCCGGGTTTAACTTTTCGTCGTATTTTTCTGGCAGCTCAGGCTTGAAGACGCGGGCAGATGGCCAGCGGACCTGCCGCAGCTCACGAGTGAAGGCATGGCACCCAACCTCGAAAGGCAAGTACCCGCCAGCACTGGTTGCGGGCTCGCCATCGTCTGGGCCATTGCGTCTATCAGATTGGCGGCGTGCCTCTCGGCGTCGCTCTATGGTGACGCATGCATCTTCCTTCCACCGTTCTTCCAGAACTTGCCGCTGATCGCGACAGGTTTGCGGGTCAGATGAAGCCATCGATGTCTCATCGGGCTCGTCAGCTCACAGAGCTCGCCGAGGTTACTGCTGGGCCTGCTGTCGCGGAGGGGATTGTGCCGTTGGTGCAGCCTCCTCAACACGGCCAACGCCTCGGGGTGCCGTCGCCGTTCGCCGGTATCATGATGGCTCTGCATGCTATGATTTACCGGCCTCAGCAAAGCCAATCAAACCCTGGATGGTGGCCCTCCACTCATCCATCTTATCAGCTGCTGGCGGAAAGTTCAACATGAGCTGGGCTCACGTCATTGCTTCCACGGCCATGCTTGGCATGGCTAACTAAGCGGACCGCGATGTTGCTCGACTCCTGGTAGAACCAACAGGAGCGTCGCCACGTTCTTGCCGTCGTGGACCGGTCGCCAGTGCGGTCTGGTGGTGAGTGGGGTGTGTCTAGGGATCGACGACCCCATTCAGTGCCCCGCCTTGCCCGTCTCGCTCCGGGCAAGGTGTGCGCTTTGAAGCCGTGCCCATGACGGGCGGAACTGGAGAATTGTGGCTTGCGCTCGAGCAGGTGTCGCTGTTGTGACTGTGTCCACTAGTGCGGCGGGGAGGAGGAGACTGGGTGTCCCCTCCACCCGCAGCTTCCGGGCCAAGCTCGTCAGGACACTGCTGATGCTGCCCATCCCCGATGTTTCCTGCTACAACTTCGGCCGCGGGGGTCACAACGGCGGTGCCGCCTGCGTCGGTTGTGTCGCCTACGGCACCCGCCTCACCCAACGCTGCTGTTGCGCCGACGGCGTCCGTGACTGCGTGGGAGGGGGCCTTCAAAGTGTAGGGATGTGCGGTCGCGCTGGGTTTCTTCTTAGGCGCCATGGACGGAGAGGTTGATGATGAAGAAGACGACGATGAAGATTGATGCACTGTTCGCAACTTCTGGTTCGGGCAAGCGATTCCCCCTACCTGGCGCGCCAAGGATGTCATGGAAGAACACGATCACCTATGGGGCCATGAGCCCCTTGTGGTTCGACATGGGGGAGCTCACGTTGCACAAAGAGCAGAAGCCATGAGGCAGTACGACGATGGCGCTCTGGTCGTTTTTAGCCAGGTTCAGGTCACTAAGAAGCGTAAAACCCTACTCCTGCTTTGGTGGATTGGATGGAGGAAAAACGACAGCACGCAGCACTCAAGCCCGACAAGGTGGCCTCGGGGAGAGCTGCTACGCGCGTACAAGTGTGAGGGGATCCGAATCCCTCTCTAGGTTGCCTTGGGCCTCCTTTTATAGCTCAAGGGGTAACCACAGTGGCAAAATAGACATTATCTTGTGATTAGATAGCTAACAGTACTATCATACCTAACTATGGTAGTTAGGACAAAGTGCATTAAATGCACTGCTAGGTGTCGTGCTGAGGGTGAAACCCGGCAAGCCTGCCGTGCCGCTTAATCACCCTCAGCTTATCATCTTGACACGCCTCTGGACGGGTGTCAAATGGGTGTGACCCGCTTACCATTGAGCTGCCACGTGCTTAGTGAGAGCCACTTAATCACCTGGAGGGCTCAACACCACATTGAAAAATGACTGGCGTCACGATGCGTGAAGCAGTGGTGGCTGGCCCGCGCGTGCCGGGGACAGGGCTTGCCGGGTTATCTTTGAGGGGTGTGCACTTCGGCCTTCGGTCGCCCCGGAGGCGCAGCTGGCAGGGGTTTGCCATTGCTCTTGTGTTCTGCATCGACTCTGTCGGTCTCGCCTGGCCAGCGGGGATGCTTCTATTTTGGAATCCTTGCCTCGTATGCTTAGCTTGGTCTTCTTGATATGCTCCTTGATCTCATGAAGAGCGGCTTCTCTGGTTTGGTTTTGCATTACCCATTGGATGCTGGATATATGACCGTCAGCACGCCTGTGTATGGGTCTGGTCAACAACTGCCAATGTTTGTTGCACCGACACCACCAGTGGTAGAACCGCTGGTGTGGTAAAAACAGTTCTAGGTGAAATTTGAGGCTCTCTCTCCTCGAACGGAAGGATATATGTGGGTGCAATATGAGTGTGCACATGCTTTGATTCACCCAGTACCTTTCGATGCACACTCCCTCTCAATATTATGGATTTACTACGACCAAAGAAACAAAAGCGTTGGAAATGCCGTCTTCGATCTTTTCCATCTAGAGGGGTGTTCAACCATCTTGTGCCACATAGAGTATACCTATGTAGCTTAGGCACACGGTTAGTCCGCAAATTGCACTGTCATTAACACCAAAACTCTTAACGCGGGAAATGCCCTTGCAATCTCCCCCTTTTTGGTATTTGATGACAATACAAGGATTTGTACAAACGGGTCTAGAAAATATAGACGGCTCCCCGTAGATGTGGGCACTAATAAGATTTTGCTTTTGGAATGCAAAGTGCTCACAACTAGGATCAATGCTCCCCCTGGATTTCATAGACCAATCAATAGGTTTCAAATGAAATGAGTACACAATAAGCATGCATTTACAACAATATGAAGTAGAGAAATAATTAAAGAGCGACAATAATAGGCATAGCTCTACAATCATAAACGACATGATAAACAAGACAGATAGAAAGGGATTGCATGTCGCACATCACGCATAAAGATAGTCTCCAAGCCAAGTTGTCAAGCCAAAACAAAGCAAATAGTTCAACCAAACTAAAAGGCAACTAAGACCAACCCATGCAAATCCTGAGACCGAATAGAATTCTTTTCCCCTTTGGCATTAAGACACCAAAAAGGAAAAGAGCGATGCTAATGCCCCAGAAGCTCAATTGTCCTCCTCTGACTCCTCAATCTCATCCTCTTTGATAGGCTCATCCTCGTCAGTCTCCTCATCATCCTCCATGATCGTATCATCACCAGCGGTAGAGGCAGTAGGAGGGCAGATGTGCTAGCATGAGAGTCATCTTCATCGGTCTACCTGCTGTGATCGGAGATCCACTTCTCCTCGGGAGTGATGTCCTTTTCTGTCCCACTGTCAGCCTGCATGTTCAGCTGCCTCATCATCTGAATATGTCTACGGCGAGCCAACATCTCATTCGTGTGAGCTTCATACATCTTCTTCTGGATGTCCACCTGCAAACAGAAGGTCTTCTTGACCTTGGCCTTGAGCTTGGTGATTCATGTGGGTCCTCCATCTCAAAGTCACTGTCGCTCAAAGTGGCATACACATCCTCGGGGTTGTCGCCTGGAATGCGAGGGAGGTTGTGTTGCTTCTTCTTGAACTGCTTGACATCATGAACAGTGAGGTTATCTGGAGCAGTGAGGGACTCTCGAGGACTATGAACCTCCCACACGGAGTACATAAAGTGCATCACAAATGGAGCATAGATGGGTTCCTTGCGATGAATAACCATATTGTGCATCTCCTCCCACAACCACTTGGATGCATCGAATGTAGCACAAGAGCCAGCCTTGGTCCTCATAACAACCATCAAGTCAACCAGGTATCCGTAGATCTCATCCTGATTCCCAACCTTGGGCAGAAGCACATTTCAGAAGACTCGATGCATAATGTCATAAACCTTAATCAGATCCTTTGATTCACCAATCTTACCATGGCCTGAGATGTACAGGGCTGCTAGCTTCTCCTTCTTCATGGGTACTGCATGGTTGTGAGGATGAGTGCCACCATCTCCGATGAGACCAGTGTCAGCATAGCCCAGAGAATTGCAGAAAGAGCTCCAGGGCACCTGAAAGAGCTCATCATTGCACATGAAAGTCAAAGTATGGGCATCATCCATACCGAAGTGAATGCTGGCATAGAACTGATGGACAAGCTAAACATCAAAGTCACAGTTGATCTCCATAAGCTTCACCAAGTCAAACTCCTCACACCGAGCTAGAGCCTCTCCAAAGTACTCCATGTTGTTCCTCCAATGATCAAGATCAACAGTCCACTGCTTGGTGAAATGGTTCTTGTTGTGCTCAAAGACTTCATGCACAATCCTCCCCGGCATCTCATTCCAGAACTCACTATTGGTCCATTGGGGGTGAACATGAGCTTCACATGGGTTCACCTGGTGGAATCTTTCCCAATCCTTATGAGACCAAGTGCATTGGCGCTTGTCCGTTGCTTGTCGGCATTGGACTTCTGGCAGTGATTGGTCTTGGTTAGAACCACAACCACAGTCTCTTCCTTGGTGTCATCTAGATACATCGATCTGCGAACTCTCTTTCTGGATTTCTAGCGAGGAGCAGAGCGAGAACTAGAGCCACTTGCAAACGCACACGAGAAGCACACGAAGAACTAATACGTCTCCAACGTATCTGTAATTTATGAAGTATTCATGCCATGTTTATAACAATTTTATATGGTTTTGGTATGATTTGAATAGAACTAACCTGGACTGACGCTGTTTTCAGCAAAACTACCATAGTGTTGTTTTTTGTGCAGAAATAAAAGTTCTTAGAATGGGCTGAAAATTTACGGTGATTTTTTATGGACCAAAAGAGACCTACGGAGCACTAGAGCTGGACCAGAAAGTGGTCGAGGGAGCCACAAGCCTGGGGGCGCCCCTGAGCTTGTGGGCCCCTCGGGCACCCCCTGACATGAGACCGACGCCAAAAATTCCAATAAATTGTGAAAACCTCAGAAAGAAACCTAGAACTTCCGCTCCATTGCTGCAAGCCTCTGTACCGAAGCGACCTCATCTAGAGGCCTTCTCTGGCATCGGGCCGGAGGGCGAAATCATTACCGGAGGCCATCTTCATCAGCCCGGCAGTCTCCATGACGAGGAGGGAGTAATTCACCCTTGGGGTTGAGGGTATGTACCAGTAGCTATGTGTTTGATCTCTCTCTCTCCCTCTCTCTCTCTCGTACTCTTGATTTGGCACGATCTTGATGTACCGCGAGCTTTGTTAATATAGTTGGATCATATGGTGTTTCTCCCTCTCTATCTTGTTGTGATGAATTGAGTTTTTACCTTTGAGGTTTCACTATTATTGGATTGAATACTTGTTGGATTTGAGAACACTTGATGTATGTCTTGCATATGAATACCCGTGGTGACAATGGGGTATTATATTGATTCACTTGATGTATGTTTTGGCACTCAACTCGCGGATTCCTGAGGTGACATTGGGGTAATCTATGCATAGGGCTTGATGCACGTTTTCATCCTTCTTTCTCCGGTAGAAATCTTGGGGCACTCTTTGAAGTTCTTTGTGTTGGATTGAATATTATGAATCTGAAGTTGTTTGATGCATATCGAATAATCAACTCACGGATAGTAGTGGTGACATTGGAGTATCTAGGTGAAATTATAGTTGGTTGATGTGTGTCATATTGTGCTATTTTAGTACGAACTCTAGGGTTGTTTGTGACACTTATAGGGATAGCTCAGTAGGTTGATCGAGAAAGATAACTTTGAGGTGGTTTCATACCCTATAATAGTTTCATATTATGTTCTCTGCAATAGTTTCATCTTATGTTCTCTGCTAGATAAGAACTTTGGAGTGATTCTTTGTCACACGTTGAGGGCTTGTTATATGATTCAATTATGTTAGCACTATTGAGAGATTGCACTAGTGAAAGTATGAACCATATGCCTTGTTTCTAAGCATTGCAATACCGTTTGTGCTCTGTTTTATCACTTGCTACCTTGCTGTTTTCTATTTTCAGATTACAAAAACCTATATCTACTATCCATACTACACTTGTATCACCATCTCTTTGCCGAACTAGTGCACCCATACAATTTGCCATTGTATTGGGTGTGTTGGGGACACAAGAGATTTCTTGTATTTGGTTGCAGGTTTGTTTGAGAGAGACCTTCTTCATCCTACACCTCCCACGGATTGATAAACCTTAGGTCATCCACTTGAGGGAAAATTGCTACTGTCCTAATAAATTCTGCTCTTGGTGGCCCAACATGAGTCTACAAGAATAAGTTGTCTAGTAGACATCAAGCTCTTTTTTGGCACCGTTGCCAGGGAGGTGAGTGCTTGAAGGTATATCTTTAGATCTTGCAATTGAATCTTTTAGTTTCTTGTTTTATCACTAGTTTGGTTTATAAAAGGAAACTACAAAAAAATGGAAGTTAGGTTACCTCATATTCTTCATCTTTATCATGTCTTTCTTGAAAATGATGGATCAGAAAATTGTGCTCAATTGATAGAAGAAGAATTCAATAAAATGTTTGGCATAAAATCTTTGAATGATGAGCATGATTGCAATGTTTTTAATATGAATTCTATTGTCGGATTCAGGGCTCTGCAGACCCAAGAAGGTTCAAACTCTGGGGCGTGTGCGAAGATCTCAACAACTCCAGTCTCAAGCTCGCCACCCCATGGCCTAGCTACGTCGAGTTCGGGTGAGCAGGGAAGAAGATGAACACAGTAGTTTACCTAGGTTCGGGCCACCTTGCGGTGTAAAACCCTACTCCTACTTTGTGGTGGATTGGCCTCACGAGGAGGTTGAGGATGAACTAGTACAGTGGATGAGCAGCCTCTCGAGGGCTCAAGTGGTGTGAGTGGAATGGGTCTGTCTGCGGTTCGATCCGGGATCCCCCTCTATGGTGATGGCTAGCCTATACTTATAGTGGCCTTGGTCCTCTCCCTCAAAACTTAGGTGGGAAGGGATCCCACAGCGGCCAATTTGAAAGGGGACAAGAAGTACATCTAATCCTGACGAAAGGTAGTCTTTGCCTGCAAAGCTTCTGGTCATGACGCAGAGGTGGGCTCGGTGATGACATCCGTCTTGCAGAGCTCGTGGTCTTGGTCTTGTTGCACCGGAATGGAAACCTTTGGGGGATTCCTTGGGAACCCGCGTCTGTCCCTGCTCCCTTAGCACCAAAGGGGAAATTGTCGCCTCTGCACCTGCAGGCGCCCGCCTGGCCTTGGTCATCATGGCTCACATCATCGTAGCCTCATGAGGCTGGGTACCTACATAGAAGTCTCCATCCTCGGGAGCCAGCCTGGGGAGGTGCTCGTCTGGAGGTCTTGGTGTCATTCGCCTCACGAGGTTTGGGCCCTCACGAGGGTCTTGCCTTGGAGTTGTTGTAGCCGGGCCGTACAGGGCCGTCGATGGGCCCACACACTGGGCCACAGGCACACAGATCTGGGTACCCCTGATCCCAGAACGCCGACAGTAGTCCCCGGGCCCAAGGCGCGCCAGCCTGGCTTCGAGGAGAAGGCAAGGAGAGAAGGGTGAAGCACCGCGGGCGCCCAATCACCTGCGGGCCAGGCTCGATGCGTGGCACACAATGGGACGCGGACACCTCCGATTCCTCACGTCGCCTCGGCAACTGCCCCAGGCTGACAAAAGACTGGCGCACGCCGCAGGGTCATCATTCCTCTCTCTCGCCTTGCTCCCAATCCCCTTCTCCAGCCAAGAGCTTCTCCAGATCCAATCACAACTCCGCCCCCTTCCTTCTCCTTCTCCAATGCTGGTGACCCCGGGAATGGTGCCTGGGAAGTCGAAGCTCGCGGTCCAGGCCGCGACCTCCTCCTCTCCTTCGCCAGCACTTGACGCATCCTCCATCGCCGAGGAGGGGCATCTCGACCCCGTGCTCCCGCAGACGGCCGGTTGAAGACAACGAGTGGGGCGAGACCGTGATATGGGCTGGCACTGCCGAGCGGAGTTCCTTGGCGTGGCAGTCTATCCCTTCTTCTCCACAACATCTTCGCGGGGACTCGTCCCGCCCCTCTCGGAGTACTTCTGTGCCATCCTCGCCCACTACAAGATCCAGGCCCTTCATCTCCAACCCAACTCCATCCTCCTCCTGTCCATCTTCGCCTTTTACTGCGAGGCCTTTGTGGGCATGAGGCCCTCCGTGGCGCTCCTCCACCATTTCTTCAGTTGGCGGCTGCACGACCGGACGCAGCGCTCTGCTTGCATGCCCTTCGTGGTGGTCCCCAAGGGAAACATCCTATTAAAGGCCGGGAAGAAGGTGGAGGGCTTCCGGCATCGCTGGGTCTTCCTGGACACCAAGGGTCTCAACCCGCGGCTGGAGCTACCGACAGAGTTGCCTGAGCGGCTCGAGAGGTGGGGCCATGCAAAGCTCACCGACCCCCGAGTAGGGCCTGAGCACCACCCAGGATGCAGGCGATCACACGAGGTTCCTGGAAGCCCCCAGCCCCATCATCCCGTTGGTTGTCATCATTTCTCCTTGGCGGTGGTAACGGAGGGAGGCCAGCATTACCCTGAGGGCGGTCCTCATGAGGCTGGTCATGCCAGGGGCCGTCGCGAGGCTAGTCGCGCCAGTCCTAACGAGGGTCGCGGTTGTCCCAGCGGCCTCCACCACGGCCTCCGTTGCGGCCTCCTCCACGGCCATAGCTTTGGTCGCCGCTCTCGGGGCGGCGGCCCAGGCGCCCATCGCGGAGCGCCCTGAGCTCCTGGCAGTCGTTGGTGTTGTGGCTGTGAACATTGTGGAAGATGCAGAACGGGCGGTTGCCCCTGGGAGGCTCATCATGGTCATGAATGCGCTTCATCTCGAGCTTTGCTGCCAGCACGGCGGGGCCCTTGCGCTTTGCCTCCTTAGCCTTGGCCTTCTTGTCTTCGGGGTCGGCTTCTGGAAGCCCGAGGAGGGAGAGGCGGCCTTCTTCAGCCCTTGCGCACTTGTTCGCCAGGTTGAACATCTCCAGGGCTGAGCACAAGTCCTCGTGGATGGCGAGCTCCTCTTTCATCTTGACGTCCCGGATGCCATCAGTGAACGCCGAGATGATGGCCTCGTCCGACACCTTCGGGATCTTGAGGCGAACATTCATGAAGCATTGTATGTACTTGTGCAGGGTCTCGCCCGGCTGCTGCTTCACGCGCCGCAGGTCGGCCACCACAGGGGCGCGGTCACGGGTGCCCTGGAAGTTGGCGATGAAGCGCTCGCGAAGCTCATCCCAAGAGGAGATCGACCCCTCCGGGAGGTGCAGGAGCCAGGAGCTCGCGTCGTCCTTGAGGGCCATGGGGAACCAGCTCGCCATGACCTTGTCGTCACCGTTTGCCGCTTCGATGCTCAACGAGTAGAGCTGGAGGAACTCTGCAGGGTCGGGGGTGCCATCATAGCGTTGAGGCAGGTCTGGCTTGAACTTGCCAGGCCAGACGACGCGACGCAGCTCCGGGGTGAAGGCACGGCAGCCCGCTGCACTCACGGGCGCAGCGCGCACGGGGGAGCTCGGTCTTGACGTCCGCGCGCCGCGGCCTCTGGCGGCGCGTGGTGTTGATGCTGGCCGGTGGCGCTGGGAGTGCACGTGCGTCACCTTGTGGCCGCTGCACCACCTGGCAGCATGCCTCATCGCACACCAGTGCCCCGCGCGGCGGGTCGCGCTGGGGCGCATCGTGCCTGGGCTTGGGGTCGGCGCCGTGTAGAGGAGGTGGAGGAGGCGTGCCATGGGCTACGTTGCCTGCCTAGGATGGTGGGGGGACGGAGCAAGCGAGACGGCGCAGGGACCTCGCCGGCAGTGTTGTCAAGCTCGGCGATGCGACCAAGCCAGTCATCATAGCGGTTTTTGGCGGGGCGGTAGCATAGCAGCTCGTGTGCCATGAGCAGCGCAGCCTGCGCGTTCGCCTGCCCGCGGCGGACGTGGGAGGACGACGCCGTGGCAGGAGTGGGCGACGGAGTGGCGGTGCGGCCATCGCACCGCATGGAGGGTGGCAGCGACGAATCCTGCTGCTCGTGAGCCTTAGGGTCAGTGGCGGCGTTAGCTGCGGGAGAGGCAGAGCGGCGAGGGACATCACGGCCCATGGGCGCTGTCTGGGCGACGCGAGTAGCCCAGCGCTCGGCACGGACTCGGCGCACGTTGACCAAGGGAGCGATGAAGCGAGGACGAAACAGAACCGGAAGGAGGATTTCGACACGCCCCTACCTGGCGTGCCAAATGTCGATTTCAGGGCTCCGCAGACCCAAGAAGGTTCGAACTCTGGGGCATGTGCGAAGATCTCAACCAACTCTAGTCTCAAGCTCGTGTGAGCGGGGAAGAAGATGAACACAACAGTTTACCCAGGTTCGGGCCACCTCACGGTTTAAGACCCTACTCCTTCTTTGTGGTGGATTGGCCTGATGAGGAGGTTGAGGAAGAACTAGTACAGTTGATGAGCAGCCTTGCGAGGGCTCAAGTGGTGCGAGTGTAATGGGTCTGTCTGCGGATCGATCCGGGACCCCCCTCTACGGTGATGGCTAGCCTATACTTATACTCGCATTGGTTCTCTTCCCTCGAAACTTAGGCGGTAAAGGATCCCACAGTGGCCAATTTGAAAGGGGACAAGAAGTACATCTAATCCTAACGAAAGGTAGTCTTCTCCTGCAAAGCTTTTCGTCATGACGCAGAGGTGGGCTCGGTGATGACATCCGTCCTGCCGAGCTCGTGGTCTTGGTCTTGTTGAACCGGAATAGAAACCTTTGGGGGATTCCGTGGGAACCCACATCTGTCCCTGCTCCCATAGCACCAAAGGGGAAACTCTCGCCTCTGCACCTACTGGCGCCCACCTGGCCTTGGTCATCATGGCTCACGTCATCGCAGCCTCATGAGGCTGGGTACCTGCATAGAAGTCTTCGCCCCTCGGGAGGTAGCCTGGGGAGGCCGCTCCTCTGGAGGTCTTGGTGTCGGTCGCCTCGTGAGGATTGGGCCCTCGCGAGGGTCTTGCCTTGGAGTCGTTGTAGCCGCGCCGTACGGGGCCGTCGATGGGCTCACACGCTGGGCCGCAGGCAGGCAGATCTGGGTACCCTCGATCCCAGAATGCTAACATCTATGAATATCCAAAATACTAATGATGATTGCACTAGTCATGACAAAAATGTTTCTTATAAGCATGTCAATTTTTATGGAGTGCATAAAGTTTGTGAAGACATGCCTTATAGGGATGATAGATTTTGTAAGAAGTATAAACATGATAAAACAAATTGGTGGCTTAAAGTGGTAGATGATTTTTCTACAAAATTATGCTCTCTTCATCCCATTGCTTGTGAACTTTGCAATAGGATTGGTCAGCTTTATTTCCAATGCAAACTTTTTCATGATCAAATCGTGGCCAAATATTGTGATGACTTGATTATCCTTGAACTTTATAATGAACTTTGTTTATTTTTGGGGTGTGAGGAATTGTCACATAAAAATTGTTGGTTTGAAGCATTCATATTCACAGATCATCTTGAAACCAATTTGAAAGAAATCTATATGTTCTCTGTGGTAAATTGTAATGAGAATGCTTATGTTGCCAACTATAGAAAGACATGAAAACCAATATAATATAAAAGGAATACTAATGAAAGGGTAAAGATTTTCACTTCCCTCCTATTGTCAAGTTGGGAGTCAAATCGGAGAAGTTCTAGGCACCAGATGAAGGCCATATGGAGTATTTGATATTTTGACATTTATTAAAGTGTCCAAATTGAATATCCAAAGGCCATTGACGCGTCAGGCTTTTCCCTAGCAATCAAAAGAGCCGAAGAACATCAAAATCGGAGTTTGTATGAAGAAATGATGACCAAAATACGAAAGTGCTCGTGAAGTCCAGAACGTATGATGGTCTTCCATGCGAGCATAGCCGCTCATATGGGAGCTCGTATGATCTCCACACAGTGTCGTAAATTGGCCAAAACTTTCCCGATCTTGCTCTGGTTTCATCCCGGTTTGTTCCTATGGGGTCCTTGGCAGATAAGACATCGTTTGGGTGTGGATTTGACTCCTCTAGAGCTCTTGGATGAAAGGAAGGAGACTACATCAACAGAGGAGACCTGAGGAGGCCTCCTATATGAAGAGCTCCAACCCAAGCCGCCAGGATCATCATCCTCATTCCACCACAAGTCCACTTAGCCGCCGGGAGGCTGTCCCATCTCATCTAGAGGGAGGCCTCTCCCTCCATCACCATCACCACGAAGGCCACGCAAGAGGAGGAGAAGGAGGCGCCGCCACCATCACCGGGCATCGGTGCCCATCCCCATCTCAATCTCCGTACTCGCACTTGTATTTTGTAAGATTGAACATGTTGATGGCGGCAATAATCATTACTCTTTGTGTGTCCATTCATATATGTTTGAGTAATTGATTCGGTTCTAGGTTGAGGTATGATCTAGTATGCATACCTAGTCTCAGTGGCTTCGTTTAGTATTTACTCTCTTTCGCGTTGCAAGTATAGCACTTGCACGTACACTGAGTAGATAGGTGAACTTTGTAACCCTTTGGTTCCATTGTGTATTATTGATAGCCGCATGTGACCATGTCATGATGTTATGTCTAGTACACCTAGGAGTGACAGACCGTAGATCCAAACTTTGGGAGAACCATTAGTAGCTAGTCTATAATACTTGTATGCCACTAAGATGGTACTCTAGTACTAGTGAGACCGAAAGCCTAGATACCGCCCTTTGCTCTTTTCAATCCTATAAGTACAACCCCTTTTAATTTGTGTTCTAGTTTAGTATATGTTCTCTCCTAGTTTGTAGTCTAGTTAAAACCCCGTTTTATTGTTCCGGTAGAAACTGATAGAATAGGCTATTTCCAAACTATGGTTTGGGTGCGAACGTAACTACACAAACAACGTAGTTGCGGGGTTGGTAGTGTATTCCTGTTAGCTCCTTTTGGGTTCGACACTCTACTTATCACACGAAAGTGCTACAACAGTCCTGTGCCCTTGCAGGACATCAAGATGCATTGGGGTTTGCTCTATCAATAATAGCAAGGGGACACAATCTCTCTTTTGAGCCCCCTACAAAGATCTCTCTACTCAAAGCTCAAAATTCCACTTTCCTGGGCCAAATCCAATCTAAGAATGATCTTAAGAGCCATGTTAAGTTGGACTTTATGGTTGATGCCGTGACATATACCGAGTATGATCTAGACATTTCGCATCCAACCAGGGTTTCATAAAAACATTAGCAATGTAGGTCTCTATTCATTGATGCAATTGAGACACTTTCGACTCCTTGATCATTTGGATTGACCAGGCGTTGTATGTGATGGGATTATCCAAAAAATGGAGCTTTAGTTGGGTCATGAGAATGCATCCTTAGTGCATCTCCAAATGAGACCCTCAAAAGCTCCTATATATGCTCGGATTGCGGTGCCCGAATCACTTTTGTCAACTTTTGCCATTCAATCGAGGATCCTATCGGTCCATGGACATCTGTTTTCCCGCAAACTGAAAGCAACCTGGGGGGGGGGGGGGAGCTATCACTACAAAATTTGCTCTATTTTGCAATGTTTCACTTGTGTCACGTATAACCCTTTTTCGTCGCGAAAAATATCCCCGTGATGTTTTTCGGCCGTCACCCCATCGTCACCGAAGCACCGCCATGGAAAATAAAATTTTGACAGTACCACTTTTTACGTCACGCAAGATCGCATTTTAGGTGACAAACCAAATAATGTTATCGATGGTTGTTTTCGGTGTCGGCCCAGAATGTCACCTATGGTATAGCCCAATCTGTCATGTAAGATCATTTTGGCGACGATAATCTGTCACCGGTGATCGGTCTGGGGGTTGGCCGGTCAAAGATTCAAACAGGTGGGACCAGTAGTTGCTGACATGGCTTCTTCCATGTGGGTCCGCCGTGGGTTTTATCACCGACTGTCCCGTCAGTAAAAACCGCGCGTCAGTTTTGACCGGTCAAAGCTACTGACATATGGGCCCAGAAGATGCTGACATGGCTGGTTACAAGTGGGACCAGACATTGTTGATGACATGCATTTACATCACAATTACCATCGCTCGTAGAAAAAAACTGTAATTCATCTATAATTAATTTTGCCAGCGAATCTGTATTTAATTTGTAATTTCAGGAAAATAGATTGAAAATTTGATTCACTGGAATATGGGATTTCAAACATTGGCAACAGATCTTCCATTATAAGTGAATCCTGGCATTTTACAAGGAGAAGCAAAGGACTAATTCTCGAACAAAGTAAAATTAAGCTGACTATAAGCATGAGGCCATCGGTGTTTTTCAGACGTTGTCTTGTGCTGACTGCGTGGACTTCCTTAACAGGTGACTGAGCATTGCCTCTGTATGTCTTTGCCTTTTTTCAAAGACAATGGATTTCTTCTGCTTATCCATTTTGAAATCTTCAATCTCTTCTAGTTGCTTCTTCTTAAGTTCTTTAATTTCTACTATCTGGGCAAAAGTATTTCATTCAGCTCTTCATGAAACTTATCACTTGCCTTTTTTGCATCTGCCTCTTGAGTTGCAATGATGTGTTCTAGCTAATGGATGTGTTCATGAGAGGATGAATTTTTCTCGGAGGAGGATGAGACGCCCATGCTCGAAAGTAAGGTGCTTGAGGAGCTCTTTTCCTCAATGATTTCTACATCAGGTATTGCTATCGTATCAAGCAGTCTTGATGGTGTATGCCTGATCCTTGATTTCATTCTGCAATACGATTGATAGCACTGTTAGAATAGTGTTTGATAGTTTGAATAATTATTGTCAGACTATAAATTTGAAGCCTACAAATTTGGCAGTACTAACGATTTGTTTTTTTGCAGTCAGACTCAATGTAGGATCTTTGTTTGTAGTGCACGTAGGTTCAAGCAAGTCTCCACTGAATTGATTATCAATGTTGTCCTTAGGCTTGTATCAGATTTATCAATTGGTAAACACTAATACTGCAAGAAATGTAGTAATCCAACATAAAGCTTTTGAAAAAGGTAGTACAAATACTTACCATATGTCTGAAGTGTGAATCACATTTTGTAGGTGCAGTGTTATGGCTGAGCTTCAGAGTAGATGGTTGTCCTTGTTTCTTCGCACGAAGTTCCTACGACATTAAGCTCAAATTTAGTACGATGATTAAAGAAGTACGGATTGACAAGTTGAACAACGAAGAGTGTGTATCACATACATTGGAGCGATCCTCACACGAGTGGTATTTTCTTCATTTATATAATCAGGCTTTAACTATATAGCCTACTCACGGGTACATTTTTTTACCTTGTTCCAGTAATTGTTCTATCTGGAATATCGCGACCACATTTCCTCATAAGACCAATGCACATTTCTGTGGCAAATGCATCCTTCGGGTCAATATGATCCATTCCTTGCGCAAAACATACACCCATTTAGGATAGAACATATGCACGTCTAGTTTTAATAAATGTTTTACAGCACAACACTAATATAGGATGGTCCAAACGCGATAGTCCAATCAGAGATCCTTCGACGAAACTGTGTGTGATGCATTAATCGCAAAGGTGATGTAAAATAACCGTAAAAAATGATACGAAATGTTTGCGATGGCGGAGACATCAAACACGATCCAGACTGTAGTTGCGTGCGCGATGTGTGGCATACGGTTAATCCAGAAGAACTATTTGCAATGAGCCGGAACAACAGAAACGGATAGCCATATCAAGGTGTGTGTGATATACGGCATACAGCTCACTCAGATGAACTATTTGTGACTATGGAATGCAACAGAAATGGTCAGCGAGATCAAGGTGTGTGCGATATACGACATACAGTTCATTCGGATGAACCATTTTCGATTAGGCAACACAACAGAAACGGTTCAACTTAACAAGATGTGTGTGATATGCGGCATACAGTTCACATAGATGAACTGTTTGCTATGAGCCAAAAGAACACAAACGATTCATGTAAACAAGATGCATGAGATACGCGGCAAACAGCCCACTCGGATGAACCGTTTGCGATGAGAAATTATAACACAGACTGTTACAAGAGTTAATTCGTGTGTGATTCTATGTGTAGAAAAAACTTTGAAAAATGCAAACTAGATGCTTGCGATGGCTAGGAGTATCGCACATGATGCGTGTGCGAGTACTCGTGTGCGATGATTAGTAAGTTACACATATGTTTTCTTATGTTAACACGTGTGTGGTAACACGTGACACCACATACGGTTGTCGGGTTGTGTGCTCCACTTAGTCTTCCCGCGCTCCAGCGAAGGCTTCCCGTGCTCCAGAGGGGTGAATTGTAAAATCCCCAATCCCCTAGCCAGCTGCTAGCTATAAATAACCACATAAATGGCCGTCGGCGGTGACTCCATACTTATCCACTTTCTAGCTAGTTACCCATACATACCGACATACCCCCAACGACCGACGATAGGATGGAGTTACACTACGGCGGAATCGAGGCTAAAGGCACGGTCGTCGGCTTGGCGGTCGACGACCATGTCGCAGCCTCTCCTGACGACAGCCAGAGGAAGCTGGAAACGAGATACGAGAAAGCCGCCAAGTTAGCCAGGGTCGTCCTAAAAGCGGGTAGGGATCGCCAGCGGGCGATACTGCTGGCCTGGCACAGAGTGCGATGGATGGTGTGGGTGGCGGAGCAGGAACCGGGACGATGCAAGGACAACTGCGGCAGTGGCGGCCGCCGCACGAGGCACAAGCTTATGTCCCAGATGGAGGAGGGCGCAGCACCGAACATCCCTAGGGCATGCCTGGGGGGCGTCACGCAGCCCTGGCGAGAGCCAACGTCATCTCGCCGGACATCACCGGGGCAGACCCGGCGGTCGTGGTAGCCCTGGTGAGCACTGCGCCTGAGGCAGTACCGGCGATCCCCAATGTCGAGTCTACCCCAGCCTCGATCGATCAAGGTGTGTAGGTCATCGACTTGGTGTCCTCTGCTCCCACTGAGCCCATGATCGACACGCTGATGGACAATGGCTGCTATGTGTGGTGGGTCGGTGTCAGGTGCACGTAGCTCTTTTGTGCGTGCGCGGTTTGTTATATTCTTGTAAATTAGCGAGCTAATGGTTTGTAAATTACTCGTCGAACTATTGATTTGTTCATGCATGTCAAATATGTCAATTGTATGGGCTGGCCTATCCATATATTATCTCAATTTGCAATATGGATAATTAATATGCATATTCCTTCTGGACATCGGTGTTGATCACCACATCGAAAACATGGACATCCTCTACTCTACAGGGCATGCGCTTAAACTGAATGAACTGTGTACGATACTAATACTTTCCATGAAAATTTAAGAACTTGGCTGACAACATTTGGGTAACATATATATAGTAGTGACACTATTAGACAAAAGGCGGATCTTGGTAACAGGGTACTTAACAATTTTGACAACCATATGGTCCATATCTACATACTTAACATAGTAACAACTAGCACATTTTAAGAGGATGAGGAACAACAACCACAACTATCCACTGGAAGCAGCTTGATCACGGTGACTCAAGATCTCATCAATGAAAAGGAAGAACACTCATGTGCCTTGGTAGAGCATGAGTAGAACAGTGTCTCCAATTTTCCAATGTGGATGCATTCCCACGACAAGCGAGAACTTGTTAATTTGAATGGTTCCATTTCTGCGGGAAATGCAGTACCTTGCGATCACTTTGGTGTTATTACCAGGCACAAGTGTAATTCGACCACGCTGGGAAATCGATTCAGGAACAGCTGCAGCGGGCAATATCTGTTGCAATGTAGAATAAAAACCAATTGTAACATATCGTTGAAATATATATGTTGGGGAATGTTGCAGGGGAAACAAAAAAAATTCCTACTCTCACCAAGATCAATATAGGAGATGACCATCTACGAGAGGAGAGATTGGATCTACATACCCTTGTAGATCGCTAAACGGAAGCATTAAGAAATGTGGTTACTGTAGTCGAATGTCTTCGCGATCCAATCACGATCCGTCCCACGAACTCCCGATCAAGTGCCGAACGGACGGCACCTCCGCGTTCAACACATGTATGTCTTGGTGACGCCTTCACCTCCTCGATCCAGAGAGAAAGGATGAAGTAGTAGCTCAAGTTCCCAGTAACACGATGGCGTGGTGGCGGTGATGGTGGAGCAATCTCAGCAGGGCTTCGCCAAGCGACTGCGCGAAGTGGAGGATGTGTAACGGGATGGAGACGGGCAAGGGTTGAAGGGTTGCTGCCCCCAAGTCCTCCCCACCTTTACATAGGCGTGGAGGGGGCTGGTGGCTTGCCCTCCAAGGACCTAGGGTCATTGGCCAAAGGCGAGGAAGGAAATCCCTCCTTTCGTTCCCCACCGATCGCTACCCCCCTTTTTAGGGATCATGATATTATCCCTTTGGGATATGATACTATTCCTTTTAAGGGAGGATCTTGGTGTGCCTAGACCAAGGTTGTGGGGACTTTCCCACTACCCACGTTCATGTGGGTCCCCCATGCAGGTGGGCCCCACTCCAAAACTTTCTAGAACCTTCCCGGTACAATACCGAAAAAACTTGAACTTTTTCCGGAATCCCGATAACAACTTTCCATATATGAATCTTTACCTCCGGGCCATTCCGGAGCTCCTCGTGATGTCCAGGATCTCTTCCGGGAGTCCGAATAACCTTCGGTCACCAACACAATAACTCAACTATACTTAGATCGTCACCAAACATTAAGTGTGTAGACCCTGCGGGTTCGAGAACTATGCATGCATGACCGACACACCTCTACGGTCAATAACCAATAGCGGGGCCTGGATGCCCATATTGGTTCCTACATATTCTATGAAGATCTTTATCGGCCGAACCTCGATCCCAAGGATTCAGCTAATCCCGTATGCAGTTCCCTTTGTCCATCGGTATGTTACTTGCCCGAGATTCAATCGTCGGTATCTCTATACCTAGTTCAATATCGTTACCGGCAAGTCTCTTTACTATTTTCGTAATACAAGATCCCGTGACTAACTATCGTGGGAAAACACGGTGACCTATGGGGCCATCGGCCCCTTGTGGTTCGGCAGGGGGGAAGGACGCATTGCACAAAGAGCGGAGGGCGCGGGGCAGCGCGGCAGCGATCACACGAGCAATTTTTACCCAGGTTCGGGCCGCCGTGAGGCATAAAACCCTACTCTTGCTTTGGTGGATTGATGAGAGGACCGTGGAGGAGACACAATGCTCTAGCCCGGCAAGGTCGCCTCGGGGCGAGAGCAGCTATGCGCGTATGATGGTACAGGGGTCCGAATCCTTTCTAAGGTTGCCATGGCCCTCCTTTCATAGATCAAGGGGTCACTACAATTGAAAATCAGTCATTGTGTACTGATTAGATAGGAAACAGTGCCATCATACCTAACTCTGCAGACTGGACAGAGCGCATTAAATGCGCCGCTTAGTGTCACATCGTAGCCTAGCCCGGCAAGCCTTGCCATGCTGTTTTGCCACCTTCTCGCCTGCCTGCGTGACACATCGCTGGACGAGTGTCATTTGGAGGTGATTTCCTCTGGGGATGGCTGCCACGTGCCAAATAACGGCCACTTAGCATCTTGGGGGCTCGACACCGCACCGATCGGTGACTTGCGTTGCTGTGAGGTGGAGCGGTGGAGCCTTGGGGGGGGGGGGGGGGGTAATCCACCCTCAGTGCCCCCGGCAAGCCTGCCAAGGCAATCTTGAGACCTGTCTTCGGGGCAACCTCGTCCCCACCAGGCTCGCCTGCCCGGTAGGGGAGGTTTTCCCATTGTGGTATTTTACTCCTTGGGTTGGTCTTGGTCTTCTTGATCCGCCCTTTGATTCTTCAAAGAGCTGATATCTTCTGCTTGGCCTTGTCCTGGATGCTGCAATCTCGTTCTTGAGCATGTGTACAGTCTGGGCAACATACCTGGGGTTTGTTGCACCGACAGGAGCCCCCGAGCCTGGCCTGAACGCGCTGACGAGCGTCGTCAGGGTTACACAGGCGGGGAGGCTGTAGTAGCGCACCCCTTGAGATCTTCTTTGCTTCTTCATTAATCTGAGCTTGAGTCAGTTTCCGGTTTGCCCGCGCATCATGTAACACCAATTGTAGTGGTGCCATCTTTGTAATGTCCCGTGAATGACTTTAACGCATGGGTGAGTAATTTCCAATTCACACTTCCCACCACGCCCTTATCCTTGGCCACGTATGCTGCATGCATTGAGTGGGGTAGGTAACGGAGGCGCGTGGTGTGGGAGAGAGCGTCATGGAAGAGGCTCAGGCTTCTTGGGTTGGTGGAGCGGGACGGCGGGTACCCGCCGAGGGATCAGCCCCCTAGCCCCAGCTCGCCTATAAAAAGGGGAGAGGGGGAGTGGAGGTGCTCATCTACTCACATCTCCCCTCCATTCTCTGCCTCCCTCCTTGCTATGTTGAGGTGGATTGGCTGGGACCAGCCCCTGGGCCCTAGCTTGGGGTCGATGACGCCGAACGCTTGTGTAGACGCCCGGGGAGTGCGTCTGGTCCGGGGCTGAAAAGGATGCAGTGGTCGAGGTTGTGGGCGTCGAATCGCCCGTAGCGTCGGAGGTGTCGCGCTTCCTCAGAATGATGAAACGCTCGCCTCCCCCATGCGAGTCGGCTGTTCGGCGAGGAGCGCCAGCCCTTGTTGCGGGTCGCCAAGGCCCGTGGCCCTACCGATGGGGCCCTTGGGGGTTCCGGTGTTTGGCTAGGATGCAGCACTCAGGATCCTCGGTAATCCCGGTGCTATTCTTTCCGGCAGAGTCTGGGCAGACGCTGAAGATGGTGGCACCTTCCTGCCCTCAAAGGTGGGGAGCAGTGCTTTTTGCACGCCTTGGACACCTACTGCTTCTCCGGGGGAGGTGATGGCCCGAGGGGCTGGCGTCCTCCCGGAGTGGTGGTCATGAAGAAAGATCGAGGGAAGACAGAGAAGGCGGGTGGCAGGCTGTCAGGTCGGAGTACGATGGCACTGACGCCTTCATCTCGTACTGTCGGCCCGCTACCTCATCTTTTCGCTCTTCCCCTCCCTCCTCGGCACCATCATCACCGGCCTCTTTAGGATGGTTGCTGGGGAGGGGGTCGCTCTCTTGGTGCCTTCGCCTCCTCCCGCAGTCTTCCAGCTGGGCTCTGGTAGTTCTTCCTGCCGATGCCTGCATTGGGGCTTCTTGCTGGTCCTGGAGGTGGTGACCAGGGCACTGCCGAGCTGCTCCTCCCGCACCATTCCTTCGCAGCCTCACCACTCTCGATCTTGTCAGGCTGTGTCCGGCAAGCCCTAACGGGATCGGGCTGGGCTTCCGCTCAGGCACTCCTTTTGCCCTCTTCCTTTCTCACCGCAGCGCCTAGGAGGAGAGGGACTAGAAAGGGATTACGGGGCACTTATCTTTTTTCAGTTTAAAATATGTAGGCCTGGGCCAAACTTTAGTCTAAATAATGTAAATTTCCTTATCCATGTTTGTGTTCTGTAACATCTGTACTTGATTATTAGCATATTAATGAAAAAGACAAACTTCGTCGGGCACTTGTGCATGTACCATCTCCATGCAGAGGTGAAATGCCTCTATACATTTAAGTAAACAAGCTTCTCCGACAAGCTATCCTACCGGTACCCTTAGTTTGTTGCCGCGGGGCTAGGCCTGCTGGGCACAACCATAAAAATAGGGACCAGCCCCCCGCCGAGCCCTTTCCGTCAAAGGCCACTGCAACCACCCTGAGTGAAGCAGCGTTCAAGTCAATGGGTAGGAGCACCTATGTTTCAAAGGTGGCGGGGTTTTCATATGCACAAGTTTGCAAATTATAGAACAAATATGGATAAGAAGGAACTTATCTGTTTGGCTTGCCGGGGATCGTCACGTGGGCTCGTCTTCATTCCTTTTCTTCGGGACCAAGTTCACGGCAAGAATCCTGCAACTTAATGCAGATGAAAACAATGCCACATGCGCCCTCTTCTACATGATCATGCTATGCTCATGATATGCTTATGCATGCATGCAAGTTTTGGGGCCCCCCAGCACTTCGTTTATTTCTCTGTTGCTCAGGGTCTGCACCTGGCTTTGTACAAAGGGTTACATGCAACTTTGGCAAAGCTTGTACAAAAGGGTGGCTGCCGGGCAGGGCCCGACAGCCGCGCCTTACGGGTAGAACTTACGGAGATGCTCAATATTCCATGAGTTTTGCAATTGAATGCCATCTCTGGTCTCCAGATGGACTGCGCCAGGTCTGGTGACTCGTACTACCCGGTAAGGGCCTTCCCACTTCGGCGTCAACTTGTTTGCACCCTTGGCGGACAGAACGCGCCTAAGGACAAGGTCGCCTTTTTCAAAACTCCGGGCATGAACCCTGCGGCTGTGATAGCGACGCAGGGCTTGCTGGTAGCGTGCAGCATGCGTAGCAGCCCAGAGACGGTTCTCCTCAAGTAGCACAGTGTCGTCACGCCGGTGCTGTTCCTGCGCTACTTCATTGTAGGCAAGCACTCGAGGAGACCCGTATATGAGTTCTGTGGGGATAACTGCTTCTGCCCCATAGACTAGGGAGAAGGGAGTCTGCCTGGTAGCTCGATTTGGTGTCGTACGAAGGGACCAAAGAACCACCAGCAGCTCGTCGATCCATCGCCTACCGCACTTCTGCAGTCTATCAAAATTTCTTGTCTTGAGACCTCGCAGCACTTTAGTGTTCGCCCTCTCAGCTTGTCAATTTCTTCTGGGATGGGCCACAGAGGCAAATCAAATCTTGCTTCCGAGGGCATGAACGTATTGCATGAAGGCGCGGCTTGTGAATTGGGTGCCATTGTCAGTGATGATTCGGGCAGGTACCCCAAAGCGGCACACCAATCATTTCAATAACTTGATAGTTGACTGCACGGTCACCTTTCTCATGGGCTCCACCTCCGGCCACTTTGTAAACTTGTCGATTAGGACAAACAAGAATTCAAAGCCCCGGTAGCACGGGGAAAGGGACCCAGGATGTCGAGCCCCTAGACCGAAAATGGCCATGACAAAGGGATTGTTTGGAGAGCTTGAGCAGGCTGATGGATATTCTTGGAGTGGAACTGGCAGGCTTCACACTTGGTGACTAGCTCAGTTGCATCTTGGAGGGCAGTGGGCCAGTAGAAACCTTGCCGGAAAGCTTTCCCAACCAAGGCCCTTGATCCGATGTGGGAGCCACACATACCCTTGTGTATTTCTGCCAGCAGTTCCTTTCCTTCTTCCCGACAAATGCACTTCAATTTCACACCGTTGGGCCTTCTTCCGTATAGCGTGTCATTAACGAACTGATACATACTTGCCCTCCGGGCTACTCTTTCAGCTTGTTCTTGTTCTTCAAGAAGTTCTCCTGTTTGGAGGAAACAAACAATGTGTCGTGCCCAAGTTGGAGCCTGGGGCTCGGCAACAAGGACTAGCGGCACCTCCTCGTCGACAGGAGTGCACGCCTCGACTGCAAAGACTGGTAATTCGGCGGGAGGGTGCAGGTCATTGATCGAAGGGGGGTTGTTCCTACCAAGCCTTCTGTCGGGGGCTTCAGGAAGCTCTGCCGGGAGAGGCTTGTCGGAGTTCAATTCCTCCTCTTGCTGGCCATTGTTACCGGGGATACGGGGGGTTGAGTCAGATGGAGAACAAAAGTCCATAGTTCCACAGGAAGTTTTTGCACAGCGCACTTTGACATATGATCAGCAATGCTGTTTTCCGCACGTGGTACGTGCTCTGTTTGCAATCCATCAAAGCGCTCCTCCAACTTTCTCACTTCCTCGACGTATGCCTCCATCAATGGGCTTTGGTAGTCCTTGTTGATTTGTCTCACCACAAGTTGTGGGTCTCCACAGATGATCAGCTTCTTGATTCCCAACTCTGTCACAATCCTAAGCCCAACAAGGATCCCTTCATACTCTGCAGTATTGTTGGTAGCCTCCTCCCAGGGGAAATGCATTTGAACGACGTACTTAAGGTTCTCCCCAGTGGGAGCAACGAGAAGCACGCCAGCTCCTGCACCCTGTAGGGAGAAGGCGCCATCAAAATACATAATCCATTCTTGGGGCGCTTCCTTGCCGGGGATAACTATTTCCAGTACTTCCTCATTAGGGGTTGGCATTCACTCTGCAATGAACTCTGCCAGTGCTCTGCTCTGAATAGTTGATGTGCTTTCAAACCTCAAACCAAAGCTAGATAACTCCAAAGCCCATTCCACGATCCTACCAGTAGCCTCAGGGTTTCGGAGTATGTGTTGCAAGGGGAAGCGGGTGACAACCGTGATCTCGTGGGCTTTGAAGTAGTGACATAGTTTCCTTGAGGGCATGATGAGGCCGAAAATCAATTTTTGCATGCTAGAGTACCTCGACCTAGCCCCCTGCAGTAGGGAGCTGACGAAGTACACTGGGCGCTGCACCACCTTCTTCCTAGCCGTGATCTTGTCACTGTCTTCGCTGCCTTGCTCTTCTTTGTCTTGAACTGCATCTGATCTTGCCGGGATTGGTTCACTTTCCTCTCCAAAGGGGATGGTGGCGGCGGTTGCTGCTTCATCTACCTCTCTCTATGCCACCAGTGCTGCGCTAACCACTTGATTGGTCGCTGCTAAATATAGCAGCAACGGCTCTTGTGGTTTAGGAGCGACTAAGGTGGGAACAGAGGAAAGGTAGGTCTTCAAATCTTGTAGCGCAGCGTCTACCTCCGGGGTCCACTCCACGGGGCCTGCCTTTTTTGAGATTTTGAGAAACGGCAAGGCGCGTTCAGCGGACTTGGAAATGAACCTGCTCAGCACGGCAACACATCCAGTCAAACGCCTCACGTCCTTGACTGTCTTTGGTGCTTGAATCTGCTCGATAGCCTTGATCTTGTCGGGGTTGGCCTCTATCCCCTGGTGGGACACAAAAAAGCCAAGTAGCTTGCCGGAAGGAATGCCAAACACACACTTCTTCGGGTTCAGCTTCAAATTGAGTCTGCGTAGATTTGCAAAGGTCTCTTCCAAATCCTGAATGAGAGTCATTATGTCCTTGGTTTTGACCACAATATCATCCATGTAGGCTTCAACATTTCTATGCAACTAGGACTCAAAGCTAATCTGTACTGCTCTTGAAAAAGTGGATCCAACGCTCTTCAACCCGAAGGGCATCCGTACGAAACAGTACGTGCCACATGGAGTTATGAACATGGTTTTTTCTTCGTCCTCCTTGGACATGAAGATCTGATGGTATCCAGAGTAGGCATCCAGGAAGGAGAGCAAGTCGCATCCGGAGGTGGAATCCACAATCTGGTCGATTCGTGGCAAGGGGAATGGGTCCTTCGGGCATGCTTTGTTAAGATCCATGAAATCTATGCAAAGCCTCCATCTCCCATTTGCCTTGCGCACCACCACTGGGTTTGCTAACCACGTTGGATGCAATACTCCTCTGACCAATCCAGTTGCCTCAAGTTTCTTGATCTCCTCGGCAATAAACTGCTGCCACTCCAAAGCTTGCTTCCGGACCTTCCGCTTGACGGGCCGGGCATGTGGGCAGACAGCAAGGTGGTGCTCGATTACCTCCTTGGGAACACCGGGGATGTCAGATGGTTGTCAAGCAAACACATCGACATTCGCCCGCAGGAAGGCAATGAGCGCGCTTTCCTATTTGTCATCAAGGGTGGCACTGATGGTAAATGTACCACCAGCGCTAGCCAGCCCTGCTGGGACCTTTTTCACAGATGGTGTGGCAGCCTTGGATCTCTTGCTATTGGAACTCTCCGGCAAGTCATCAACAGGCGTAGCGCACTCCGGAGAGGCACGCTTCCCGGATTCCTCGCTGGCATCCTTGCTTCCTTTCTTCTTTTTCTTGCTGTCCTTGGTGGGAGCAGCGGCTTCCGCAGCTTCTACAGCAACTGCCTCCTGGTACATCTTGTCCATGCATATGATTGCGTCTTTCTTGTCTGATGGGATAGAAATAACGCCCATTGGTCCTGGCAACTTCAAAGTGTTGTAGGCATAGTGGGATGCCGCCATGAATTTGGCCAGGGCAGGACGACCAAGGATTTTGTTGTACGGCAGGGGAGGTCAACCACATCAAACACGATCCTCTCAGTCCGGTAGTTCAACTCCCCCCTGAATGTTACCGGCAGTGTGATCTTCCCCTTAGGATGACTCCTGCTGGGGTTGATCCCTTGGAACGTACCAGTAACCTTGAGCTCTTCATCTGCTATCTGGAGTTTGCTGATGACCTTTGGAGAAATCAGATTCAACCCGGCCCTGCCATCAACCAATATCTTTGTGACCTTGAGGTTGCGGATTGTTGGTGAAACCAACAACGGCAAACACCCCCCCGCGGTAGTGCGGTCAGGGTGATCCTCCTCATCAAAGATGATGGGCATGCGGGACCACTTGAGCGGCTTCTGAGAATCTGCCCCTGGCTCCACGGCATTGACCTCACGCACCCACCTTTTAAGTTCACGGTGAGAGGAGTGCAGAGATGCACCCCCGTCAATGCATAGGGCGTCAGTGGCTTTCTCGAATCCCTGCTCGCTGGTTTCCTCTTCATGTCCTTCATCACTTCCGTCCTCGCAATCCTTCTTCTCACGGCCCTTGGCGGGTTTCCCTTGATACCGAGGAGCCTTGCCGGGGCGACCTGTTCTGCCACATCGGCCCTTCCCGCCAGCGCCATCTTGGTTTTTCTCCTTATCACGCTTCTCGTACTTAGCCCTCTGCTTCTTGACGAGCTGCTCAACCTGATGACACTCCTGGAGATCGTGGCCTTGGTTCGATGGATCTTGCAGTACGGCCCATCACTCTTCCCAGCTTTCTCGGCAGCCGCGGCTTCCCAGCAATCAGTGCACGCGGCAGCTTCCTTGCTGGGGACCTCTGTCTTGGCCTTCTTGCCGATACCAGGTGCACTCGACCCTTCAACGATCATCACCACGTTATCATTGCGCTTCTTGTTGCGTTTCTTGCTCTTCTTCTTCCGGCTGGTGGCGTCGTCGTCGTCTTTTGAGTCGATGTCAACGCCATCTTCTTCACCTGGGAGTCGTCTCCCCTCTTCTACTCGGGCACGCTTATCCACCAGAGTGTATAGCTCATTCACAGTCTTGGGCAAATGAACGTTCATTTTAGAACGTATCCGGCGGTTGCGCACGTTGGACTGGAACGCGGCTATCACAGCTGCCGGGTGGATGTCTGCGATGTTCCTGTGCGCCCGACTGAACCTCTGCATGTACTTCCGTAGGCTCTCTCCTTCCTTTTGCGAGAGTAGCTGTAAGTCGCTGGGCCGTCCTGCTTCTTGGTGGCCGCCCATGAAGGCGCCAACAAACTCATGGCACAGGTCAGCCCAGGTCGAAATGGAATTCTCTGGCAAGTGCATCAACCAAGACCTCACATTTGGCTTGAGTTCCAAGGGGAAGTAGTTGGCAAACACCTTCTCATCTCTTCCCCCGGCAGCTTGAACAGCGATGGTGTAGATGCTCAAGAACTCTGCCAGGTTCAGTCTTCCATCGTACTTCTCTGGTATCTCTGCTTGAACGTGCGGGCAGATGGCCAACGGACTTGCCGCAGCTCATGAGTGAAGGCGGGACACCGAACCCCAAAAGGTAGGCACCCACCCTCACCGGGCGTAGGCTCGTTGACGTCGGAGCCATTGCGCCTATCAGACCGGCATTGGGTTTTGCGGCGTCGTTCGATGGTGACGCGCGCGTATTCCCCCTGCCTGTCTTCCAGGACTCGTCGCTGTTCTTGTCATGCTCGAGGATCGGACGAGGCCATCGATACGTCGTCGGGTTCTTGGTTGCGTTGCTCTGGCCGTGGCCCCTGTGCTGGCTGCCACGGATGGGGTTTGCACCGTGGTGGTGGCCCCTTCGGTATGGCCAGCAGCTCGGGCCATTGCCGCCGCCTGTGGAGGCTGTGACGGGCCTGCTCGTTGCGATCCTCCCGCCTCGGCGAAACCAATCAAGCTCTGAATGGTGGCTCTCCACTCATCCATCTGATCAGCAACCGGTGGAAATCTCAACTGGAGTTGGGCCCGCACCATGGCCTCCAATCCAGTGCTCGGCATGGATGACGACATAGACCATAGCGTCGCCTGGCTTCTGATGGTGCCATAGTAGCAGCGCCGTGCTCCTGTCGCCGTGAGCCAGTCGCCAGGGCAGCATGGAGGCGAGGTGGATGTGCTTTGGGATCGGTGGCTCCGTTAGGTGCATCAGCTTGGCCAGCCCATCCTGGGGGTGACGCATGCCCTGCGGCCACATATGCAGCGGGGGCGGCCGGAGGATTGCGGTTCGCCCCAGGGCGAGCATCACCGCTGTGGCCGTGTCCTTCGGCGGGGTGGAGAGGCATGGATGGAATGATCTCTCCTCCCGCACCTTGCAGAGCGTGGTCGTCGGGATGTTTTTGGCGCTGTCCTTCTCCGGTGCCTCATGCTCCCGTTTCGGCTACGAGGGAGGTGGTGACGACACCGCCTGCACCGGTCACGTCCCCCGCAGCGCCCATGTCCCCGTGCGCCCCCGTAGCCCCCACGACGTTGGTAGCTGCGTATGGAGGGGCCTTCAAGGTGGACGGGTGAGCTACGGCACCATTTTTCTTCTTGGGCGCCATGGATGATTAAGCCGTCGATGAAGAAGACGATGATGAAGATGACGCGTTGCGTACGCTCTCGGATTCGCGCAAGCGCTTCCCCCTACCTGGCGCGCCAAAGATGTTGTGGGAAAACACGGCCACCTATGGGGCCATCGGCCCCTTGTGGTTCAGCAGGGGGGAAGGGCACATTGCACAAAGAGCGGAGGGCGCGGGGCAGCGCGACAGTGATCACACGGGCAATTTTCACCCAGGTTCGGGCCACCGTGAGGCGTAAAACCCTACTCTTGCTTTGGTGGATTGATGAGAGGACCGTGGTGGAGACGCATTGCTCTAGCCCGGCAAGGTCGCCTTGGGGCGAGAGCAGCTACGCGCGTATGAGTGTACAGGGGTCCGAATCCTTTCTAAGGTTGCCATGGCCCTCCTTTTATAGATCAAGGGGTCACCACAATGGCAAATCAGTCATTGTGTACTGATTAGATAGCAAACAATGCCATCATACCTAACTCTGCAGACCGGACAGAGCGCATTAAATGCGCCACTTAGTGTCACATCGTAGCCTAGCCCGGCAAGCCTTGCCGTGCTGTTTTGCCACCTTCTCGCCTGCCTGCGTGACACATCACTGGACGAGTGTCATTTGGAGGTGATTTCCTCTGGGGATGGCTGCCACGTGCCAAATAATGGCCACTTAGCATCTTGGGGGCTCGACACCGCACCGATCGGTGACTTGTGTTGCTGTGAGGTGGAGAGGTGGAGCCTTGGCGGGGTAATCCGCCCTCAGCGTCCCCGACAAGCCTGCCGGGGCAATCTTGAGACTTGTCTTCGGGGCAACCTCGTCCCCGCCAGGATCGCCTGGCCGGTAGGGGAGGTTTTCCCATTGTGGTATTTTACTCCTTGGGTTGGTCTTGGTCTTCTTGATCCGCCCTTTGATTCTTCAAAGAGCTGATCTCTTCTACTTGGCCTTGTCCTGGATGCTGCAATCTCGTTCTTGAGCCTGTGTACAGTCTGGGCAACATACCTGGGGTTTGTTGCACCGACACTAACTCCTTAGTCACATTCCTTGCAAGCTCATTGTGATGTTGTATTACCGAGTGGGCCCCGAGATACCTCTCCATCATACAGAGTGACAAATCCCAGTCTTGTTTCATGCCAACTCAACAGACACCCTCGGAGATACATGTAGAGCATCTTTATAGTCACCCAGTTACGTTGCGACATTTGATACACACAAGGTACTCCTCCGGTGTCAGTGAGTTGCATGAACTCCTGGTCATAGGAACAGATACTTGACATGCAGAAAGCGATAGCAATAAACTTGATACGATCATATGCTACGCTTATAGTTTGGGTCTTGTCCATCACATTATTCTCCTAATGATGTGATTCCATTATCAAATGACAACTCATGTCTATGGCTAGGAAACCATAGCCATCTTTGATCAACAAGCTAGTCCGGTAGAGGCTCACTAGGGACATGTTGTTGTCTATGTATCCACACATGTATTTGAGTTTCCAATCAATACAATTATAGTATGGATAATAAACGATTATCATGAACAAGGAAATATAATAATAACCACTTTATTATTGCCTCTAGGGCATATTTCCAACAGTGCCCCTCTTGCACTAGAGTCAATAATCTAGTATTACATGGTAATGAATCTAACACCCATAGAGTTCTGGTGTTGATCATGTTTTTCCCGTGGAAGAGGTTTAGTCAACGGATCTGCAACATTGAGATCCGTATGTACTTTGCAAATGTTTATGTCCTCCTCCTTGATCGCATCGCGGATGGAATTGAAGCGTTGTTTTATGTGTCTGGTCCTCTTGTGAAACCTTGGTTCGTTGGCTAGAGCAATGGCACCAGTGTTGTCACAGAACAGAGTCATTGGGTCCAGTGCACTAGGCACAACTCCAAGATCTGGCATGAACTGCTTCATCCAGACACCTTCCTTTGCTGCCTCCAAGGCAGCTATGCACTCCGCTTTGCATGTAGAATCAACTACCTAGCTTTGCTTGGAACTGCACCAGCTTACCGCTCCCCCATTTAGAATATATACGTATCCGGTTTGAGACTTAGAGTCATCCGGATCAATGTCAAAGCTTGCATCGACGTAACCCTTTACGACGAGCTCTTGATCACCTCCATAAACGAGAAACATTTCCTTACTCCTTTTCAGGTACTTAAGGATATTATTGACCGCTGTCCAGTATTCCACTTATGGATCACTTTTAATCCTTCTGGCCATACTTATGGCAAGGCTGACATCTGGTCTTGTGCATAGCATCGCTTACATGATAGAGCCTATGGCAGAAGCATAGGGGATGACACTCATCTTTTCTCTATCCTCTGTAGTCATTGGGCATTGACTCTTACTCAACTTCACACCTTGCAAAATAGGTAAGAACCCATTCTTGGACTGATCCATTTTGAACTTCTTCAAAATCTTATCATGGTATGTGCTTTGTGAAAGTCCTATTAAGCGTCTCGATCTATCTCTATAGATCTTGATGCCTAATATGAAAGCAGCTTCTCCTAGGTCCTTCATTGAAAAACTCTTGTTCAAATATGCCTTCACGTTTTCCAAAAGTTCTATATTGTTTCCAATCAGCAATATGTCATCCACATATAATATTAGAAACGCTATAGAGCTCCCACTCACTTTGTTGTAAATACAAGCTTCTTCGTAAACTTGTATAAACCGAAACGCTTTGATCAACTCATCAAAGCGAAGATTCCAACTCCGAGATGCCTGCACCAGTCCAGAAATCGATCACTGGAGCTTGCACACTTTGTCAGCATTTTCTGGATCGACAAAACCTTCCGGTTGCATCATATACAACTCTTCCTTAAGGAAACAGTTAAGGAACACTGTTTTGACATCCATCTTCCAGATTTCATAATTGAAAAATGTAGCTATTGCCAACATGATTCTGACGGACTTAAGCATCGCTACGGGTGAGAAAGTCTCATCGTAGTCAACTCCTTGAACTTGTGAAAACCCCTTTGCCACAAGTCGAGCTTTATAGACGGTGACATTACCGTCTGCGTCCGTCTTCTTCTTGAAGATCCATTTATTCTGAATGGCCTTTCACCCTTCAGGTAATACTTCCAAAGTCCATACTTTGTTTTCATACGTGGATCCCATCTCGGATTTCATGGCCTCTAACCATTTGTCAGAATCCGGGCCCACCATCGCTTCTCCATAACTCGTAGGTTCATCGTTGTCCAACAACATGACCTCTAAGACAGGGTTACCGTACCACTTGGGAGCAGTACGCATCCTTGTCGACATACGAGGTTCGATAGTAAATTGATCCGAAGCTTCATGATCACTATCATTAGCTTCCTCTTCAACTGACGTAGGTGCCACAGAAACATCTATCTGTGCTGCACTACTCTCTGGTTGAAGTAAAGGTTCAACAACCTCATCAAGTTCTATCTTCCTCCCACTCAATTCTTTCGAGAGAAACTCTTTCTCGAGAAAGGACCCGTTCTTAGCGACAAACACTTTGCCCTCGGATCTGAGATAGAAGGTATACCCAACTATCTCCTTTGGGTATCCTATGAAGACGCATTTGTCCGCATTGGGTTCGAGATTTTTTGGCTGAAGCCTTTTGACATAAGCATCGCAGCCCCAAACCTTAAGAAACGACAGCTTAGGTTTCTTGCCAAACCATAGTTCATACGGTGTCATATCTACGGACTTAGATGGTGCCCTATTTAAAGTGAATGCAGCTGTCTCTAATGCATAACCCCAAAACGATAGTGGCAGATCGTCAAGAGACATCATAGAACGCACCATGTCCAATAAGGTACAATTACGACGTTCGGACACACCATTACGCTGTGGTGTTCCAGGTGGCGTCAGTTGTGAAACTATTCCACATTGTCTTAAGTGATTGCCAAACTCATAACTCAGATACTCTCCCCCTCGATCAGATCGTAGGAATTTAATCTTCTTGTTACGATGATTCTCAACTTCACTCTGAAATTGCTTGAACTTTTCAAACATTTCAGACTTATGCTTCATTACGTAAATATTCCCATATCTACTCAAGTCATCGGTGAAGGTGAGAAAGTAACTTTATCCACCGTGCACGTCAACACTCATTGGACCGCACACATCAGTATGTATGATTTCCAACAAGTCACTTGCCTGTTCCATTGTTCCGAAAAATGGGGTTTTGGTCATCTTGCCCATGAGGCATGGTTCGCATGTGTCAAGTGATTCAAAATCAAGTGACTCCAAAAGTCCATTAGCATGGAGTTTCTTCATGCGATTTACACCAATATGACCTAAGTGGCAGTGCCACGAGAAAGTGGTACTATCATTATCAACTCTACATCTTTTGGCATCAATGTTATGAACATGTGTATCATCACTATCGAGATTCAATAAGAATAAACCCCTCACAATGGGTGCATGACCATAAAAGATATTACCCATATAAATAGAACAACCATTATTCTCTGATTTAAATGAGTAACCGTCTCGCATTAAATAAGATCCAGATATAATGTTCATGCTCAACGCATGCACTAAATAACAATTATTTAGGTTTATCACTAATCCCGATGGTAATCGAAGAGTGAGCGTGCCGACGACGATCACATCAACCTTGGAACCATTTCCCACGCACATCATCACTTTGTCCTTCGCCAGCCTTCGTCTATTCTGTAGTTCCTGTTTAGAGTTGACCGGTATCAAATACCCAGACACTACAACGAGAGCTGGTAAGGTACACATCAATTAGATGTATATCATATATACCTTTATTGAAGTTGGCCCCCTTCTTGTCGGCTAGATACTTGGGGCAATTCCGCTTCCAGTGGCCAGTTCCCTTGCAATAGAAGCACTCAGTTTATGGCTTGGGTCCAACCTTGGGTTCTTCACGGGAGGGGCAACTACTTTGCCACCGTTCTTGAAGTTTCCCTTCTTTCCCTTGCTCTTCTTGAAACTAGTGGTTTTATTGACCAGCAACACTTGATGCTCCTTCTGGATGTCTAACTCGGCGACTTTCAGCATCGCGAATAGCTCGGAGACTGACTTGTTCATCCCTTGCATGTTATAGTTCAACACAAAGCTCTTGTAGCTAGGTGGTAGCGATTGAAGAACTCTGTTAGTTACCGCCTTAGGTGGGAGCTCAACTCCCAACTCAGCCAGACGGTTGTAATACCCAGACATTCTGAGTATGTGCTCACTGACATACCCGTTCTCCTCCATTTTGCAGGCATAGAACTTATCGGAGGCCTCATACCTCTCGATCCGGGCATTCTTCTCAAAAATAAACTTCAACTCCTGGAACATCTCATATGCTCCATGACGTTCAAAACGCCTTTGAAGTCCCGGTTCTAAGCCATACAACATGGCGCACTGAACTATTGAGTAGTCATCAACACGCGACTTCAAGGTGTTCACAACGTCCACAGTCGCTGGAGGGGATGGTGCACCAAGTGGTGCATCAAGGACATAAGACTTTTGGGTAGTCATGAGGATAATCCTCAGATTACGGGCCCAGTCCACAAAGTTACTTCCATCATCTTTCAGCTTAGCTTTCTCTAGGAACTCATTGAAATTCAGGGGAGCTACTGCGTGAGCCATTGATCTACAACATAATTTGCAAAGATAACTTAGACTATTATTCAAGATAATGAGTTCAATTAATCATATTATCTAAGAACTCCCACTCAAATCGACATCCCTCCGGTCGTCCGAGTGTAACATGATCCAAATTCACCAACCCAAGTCCGGTCATCACGTGAGATGAGGTGGTTTCAATGATGAACATCTCCATGTTGATCATATCTACTATATGACTCATGTTCGACCTTTCGGTCTCTTGTGTTCCGAGGCCATGTCTGTACATGCTAGGCTCGTCAAGTTTAACCCAAGTGTTCCACATGTGCAAAACTGGCTTGCACGCGTTGTATGTGAATGTAGAGTCTATCACACCCAATCATCACGTGGTGCTTCGAAACGACAAACTTTCACAACGGTGCACCTTGAGGAGAACACAATTTTATCTTGAAATTTTAGTGAGGGATTACCTTATAATGCTACCATCGTCCTAAGCAAAATAAGATGCATAAAAGGATTAACATCACATGCAAATCATAAGTGACATGATATGGCCATCATCTTGTGCTTTTGATCTCCATCTTCAAAGCACCGACATGATCTCCATCGTCACCAGCGTGACACCATGATCTCCATCATCATGATCTGCATCATCGTGTCACCATCGGGGTTGTCACACCAACCATGCTTCTACAACTATTGCTACCGTTTAGCGATAAAGTAAAGCATTACATGGCGCTTAATGGTTGACACGTAGGTTATACAATAATTAAAGACAACCCTATGGCTCCTGCTGGTTGCCGTATTCATCGACATGCAAGTCATGATAATCTATACAAAACATGATCATCTCATACATCAAATATAGCACATCATGTCTTTGGCCATATCATATCACAACATACCCTGCAAAACCAAGTTAGACGTCCTCTACTTTATTGTTGCATGTTTTACGTGGCTGCTATGGGTAACTAGTAAGAACCGCTCTTACCTACGCAAAGCCACAACAGTGATATGCAAGTTGCTATTTAACCTTCTACAAGTACTGCCTTTGTCGAATCCAATTCAACTAAGGTGGGAGAGACAGACACCCACCAGCCATCTTTATGCAACAAGTTGCATGTCAGTCGATGGAACCAGTCTCATGTACGTGGACATGTAAAGTTGGTCCAGGCCGCTTCATCCCACAATACCGCTGAATCAAGAAAAGACCAAGGAAGGAAGCAATCTGAATATCAACGCCCACAAACTCCTTTGTGTTCTACTCGTGATGTCATCTACACATAGACCTAGCTCTGATACCACTGTTGGGTCTTGTCCATCACATCATTTTATGACATGCTTCAATTCTTTCCAGTGAAATTTGGTACGCTGAGTAACATACAGATCATTAACTATGCACCCAACATATCCTGCTTAAAAGGTGGAAAGGTATTATTTATTCAGAACATGGTAGAAGAATATATAGTGGGCATAAATTGGTAAATAGAATTTGTTACTGCCTAGGAATGGAGTCAGAAAATGAAATCACAATTGGTAGCTTAAATAGTGATCAATTAGTCACAACAAATACCCTAATTTTACTAAGTAATATGCCAACATGGAGAAAGTTGAAAGAACACTAACCTCGATCAGACAGTGATCGACTGATGACATTGGGGAAGTAAACATCCATGTTAATTAGACCAGGATGTGGTGCACGCACTAGAATTTTATTGCCAGCTTTCAGTTTATAAAACTTAGAAATTTTTCTCCAAAGGTCCGCATCAAAATAGGAGTGACCATCTTTATCAAGTTTTACGCTAACTGTGATTGTAAATCCATGTTGCGTTGTCAATATGACATCCATGGAGTCATCAATGATACGTCTCCAACGTATCTATAATTTTGATTGTTCCATGCTGTTATATTAGCAATCTTGGATGTTTTATATTCATCTTATAGCAACTTTATATCATTTTTTGGGACTAACCTATTGACATAGTGCCCATAGCCCAGTTGCTTGTATTTTACTTCACAGAATATCCATATCAAACGAAGTCTAAATGCAAAGAAACTTCTTGGAGAATTTTTTCTGCCCAGAAGAAACCCAGGAGGCCCAAGAGTTGCACCAGAGGAAGTCCGTGGGGCCCACTAAGCACCAGGGCATGCCAGAGGCCCCTAGCGCGCCCTGGTAGGTAGTGGGGCCCACAAAAGGCTCCTCCATCGCCTCTCAGCTCTATAAATACTCTAATATTCCAGAAACCCTAGGGGAGTCGAGAGATCAGAGTTTCCACCGCCGCAAGTTCCAGAACCACGAGATCCAATCTTGAGGCCTTTTTCGGCACCTTGCCGGAGGGGTCAACGATAATGGAGGGGTTTTTCATCATCACCCTTGCCCCTCCGATGATGTGTGAGTAGTTTACCACAGACCTACGGGTCCGTAGGCAATAGCTAGATGGCTTCTTCTCTCTTTTTGATCTTCAATACAATGTTCACCTCGATGTTCTTGGAGATCTATTTGATGTAACTCTTTTTTGAGTGTGTTTGTTGGGATATGATGAATTGTGAGTTTATGATCAGATCTATCTATGAATATTATTTGAGTCTTTGTTGAACTCTTATATGCATGATTGTTATAGCCTCGTATTTCTTCTCCAAAACTTTGGTTTGATTTGGCCAACTAGATTGATTTTTCTTGCCATGGGAAGAGGTGATTTGTGGTGGGTTCGATCTTGCGGTGCTCAATCTCAATGACAGAAAGACACATGACACGCATGTATCGGTGCCATTAAGGATAAAAAGATGGTGTCTATTCCTACATGAATAGATCTTGTCTACATCATGTCATCGTTCTTATTGCATTACTCTGTTTTTTCGTGAACTTAATACACTAGATGCATGCTGGATAGCGGTCGATGTGTGGAGTAATAGTAGTAGATGCAGAATCATTTCGGTCAACTAATCTTGGACGTGATGCCTATATACATGATCATTGCCTTGGATATCGTCATAATTATTTGCTTTTCTATCAATTGCCCAACAGTAATATGTTTAACCACCGTATGCTATTTTCTCAAGAGAAGCCTCTAGTGAAATCTACGGCCCCGGGTCTATTTCCTATCATATTATTTTCAGATCTATTAATAAAAAAATACCTTGTTGCACTTTTTCTTTATTTATTTTATTTTGTGTTTTTGTTAGATCTATTTATCCAATCTCATACAATTTAATCTATCTCAATACCGAGGAGGGATTGACAACCCCTCTTACGCGTTGGGTTGCAAGTTTTTGTTTTTTGTGTGAAGGTATTGCTTACATAGTTTGGTGCATCCTCCTACTGGATTGATACCTTGTTTTCATAACTGAGGGAAATACTTACCGTTGCTATGCTGCATCATCCTCTCCTCTTCGGGGAAATACTAACGCAGATACAAGCAATGAGGAAGAATTTATGGCGCCGTTGCCGGGGAGGATCAAGTCCAGATCTGTCATGTACCCAATCACAAATCTCATATCCTTGCAATTTACATTATTTGCCATTTCCTCTTGTTTTCATCTCCCCCACTTCTAAAACATTTTCAGAAAAAACACAAAAATATTTGCCTTTTTATTTGCCTTCTTTTTCGTTCGCCTTTTTCTCGCTAGATCTTTTGTTTGCTTGGTTGCCACTTCGAACCTGTCATCATGATTGACTTTGGTATGGCAGAAACAGATGATGGCAGAACTCCTAAAATTGGATGTTCTGGTAATCTGGATGCTAAAACTTTTGTTTTGGGACAAGGGAATGTTATAGGAAAAGAAGCCATCCAAGAATTCTTTAATTGTGTTGGAACTTTGACTTATGATGATGCTCCTATACTTAAAAGAACTAAAACTTATGCGGAAGCTATTTCAGCACTAGTTCTGAAACTTGAGAATGGATTTATCCATACTCATCCTACCTTACAAGGATTGTTTTATGAATTATCTTTATAAAAGATCCTAGAGCTAAGAAGATAGCCACCCTTGTTCTTATGAATGAATTTGACCACATAGTACGGGAAGTTAGGGAGATCTTTGATTTTTATGGTATGAACCATGAAAAACTGGTGATAGATGATATTCTTTACAATAGTGATTATGTTTTAAGACATTTTCTTGGTAATGATAGCATCTTTGATGAGAACCTTAAAAAGGAAGTTCCTGTTTTAGATATGATCCAACAAGTTTTCAATGATGATAATCAACAATATTTTTGGATCGTAGCCGGAAATCAAAGGGGATTTGCAAATGGGGAACTTGATAATGCTAAAATTTCTATGGATGATGTGTTTCAAGTTATATTTGAGAAACCTCCTGCCAAAAACATATCTATGGAAAATAAGAAGAAAGATGACAATACTTGAATCTATGCATTATGCCTAGCTAGGGGCGTAAAACGTCAACGCTTGTTGGGAGGCAACCCAATGAATAAAATTTATTTTTCTCTTTTTCCTTCTGTTATTATGTGTTTGCACAATTATGCCTCTGTTATAATTGTGTTCTTTATGTTTTAATTAGTGTTTGTGCCAAGTAATGCCTTTAGGATGGCTTGGGTGATAGTTGATTTGATCTTGCTGGAAAACAGAAATTTTTACATCCAGTAACAGAATTCTTAAAAATCACTGGAGCGACAAAAAACTCTGAAGTTTTTACATAATATTAAATTATGAATTGCCTATTTTTTCATATTTTTTTCAGATTTTTCGGAGTTACGGAAATATGAGTAAAATTCGAGTCTTTACAGACTGTTCTGTTTTTGACAGATTCTGTTTTTGTTGTATTGTGTGCTTATTTTGATGAATATATGGACTATACCGGGGGGGGGGGGGGTTTACCCATGGTAAAGTTAGAATACAGTAGGTATAATTCAATAACAAAATATGAATGGTTTGCAACAGTACTTAAAGAAAAGATTGGTTTTCTTATACTAACGGATCTCACGAAGGTTTTTGTTAAGTTTTGTGTGATTGAAGTTTTGAAGTTTTGGGTGAGATCACGATGGATGAAGGAATAAGGAGTGAGAAGAGCCTAAGCTTGGGGATGCCCACGGCACCCCAAGGTAATATTCAAGGAGAACCAAGCAACTAAGCTTGGGGATGCCTCGGAAGGCATCCCCTCTTTCTTCTAATGACCATCAGTAATTTTACTTGGAGCTATATTTTTATTCGTCACATATCATGAGTTTTGCTTGGAGCGTCTTGTATTATTTGAGTCTTTGCTTGTTTTGCTTTTTAGTTTGCCACAATCATCCTTCCTGGACACACCTATTTGAGATAGCCATAATTATGCCATGATTTATTAGAATTGCTCTATGTGCTTCACTTAAATTTTTTGAGCTATGGAATTGCTCTAATGCTTCACTTATATCTTTTTGAGCACGGTGGTGCTTTAATTTTGAATAAATATGCTCTCATGCTTCACTTAGATTATTTTGAGAGTTAGTAAAATTTTAAAGAAATATCCTCTCATGCTTCACTTATATTATTTTGAGAGATGAAAATTATTTTGAAGAAATATGTGCTCTCGTTCTTCACTTAGATTTGTTTGAGAGCTTTGTTAGTAGCAGTGGTAATATATGAAATTAGTCCCAAAGTGATAGATATTCAAGAGGGATATAATAAAAACTTTCATAAAGATCATTGGATGTTAAAAATTGGATTCCTTGTAATAGTTTTGAGATATGATGATAGTAATATATGAGTCATGTTGGTGAGTAATTATGCTTTAGTAAGAATATTGGTGTTAAGGTTTGTGATTCCCTATGCAAGCACGAAAGTCAATAGTTATGCAATGAAGTTACATCCTACTTGTGGTGCATTATTCGGTGTTAGTTATGTTTAATGCTCTTTCATGATCATTTTTGTTTCTTGGTTGGTCGCTTCTCAATCTATTTGCTAGCCTCCATTTGTACTAAGTGGGAATACTACTTGTACATCCAAATTCCTTAAACCAAGTTGTGCCAATGAGTCCACCATACCTACCTATATGCGGTTTCCATGCCGTTCCAAGTAAATTTGTATGTGCCAACTCTAATTTTCAAAATGAATTTCCTTTTTGTGTGCCCTTACCGCTCATGAAGCGGAAGGGGGTGGCCAATATTTTCCATGCTAGATATTTTATTCTCAAGATGAGTGTTTATTCACTTGTAATTGCACAAGAGTGTGGCAAGGTAATATGGATGCCCAGTCCCGAAATGAAAGAAATTTATTTATGGTGTTCAATAATAAATTCCTTAGAAAGTGTTGGTATGGAAGGCACCCGTGGATACGGCTAGCCATGGATTGTGAAAGAATGGTGGAAAAAGGAATAACCTTTATTTTCTGTTTGGGAACCTCCTATGATTTATCTAGCTTGGAAAGTGTTGGGAATTCTTGGTCATTTTCGTTGATGGGAAAAGCATGCCTCTCAAAATAATTTTATCTCTCAATTTAAGCTTTGAGCTCTGGCACCTCTACAAATCTCTTCTTCCCTCTACGAAGGGCCTATCTATTTACTTTATGCAATTTTTATTTTATTGAGTCTCCATCTTCTCTTATAAAGCACCAACTAGGGAACACTATTATCATACTTGTGCATTGGGCATAGTTATTATTTGAGTGTGTTTCATGAATGGATCAATGATTGAGCATAATGGGCTAGGGATAGCTTTCTTTAGTGTTGATATTTTGAAAGACATGGTTGCTTGTTGATATGCTTGAGTATTGATGTCCTCATGTCAAATATAACCTATTACTTTAAATCATCTCACTACTGGAATCAGCTGCTTTGCCGTCTGCCATAGCAGACGGCAAAGGCATGCTTGGCGGACGGCAAAGGCTCTGCCGTCCGCCAGCAGACGGCAAACACTCCGGCAAAGCCGATGCCGGTAAAGGCCGCTTTGCCGTCCGCTAGCAGACGGTAAAGACCTTGCCTCTTTGCCGTCTGCCAGCAGACGGCAAAGACCTTGCCTCTTTGCCGTCTGCCAGCAGACGGCAAAGACCTTTGCTTCTTTGCCGTCTGCCGACAGACGGCAAAGAGGCCAAATAGGCCAGCCCAGGTTGAACGGGCTGCTGCCACGTGGCTTGTTTGCCGTCTGCTAGCAGACGGCAAATTGGCTATATAGCCCCTGTTTTTTCTTAAATTCAATCAATTTCACAGATATATATATTTATATATATTCATTTCAAAATATTTCAACAAGTACATATAGCCAACATATCCCTGCCATATGGATCATCCAACATATCCAACACATATATCATCATCCAACACATATATACACCAAATGAAAAGTCCAACATATCCAACAATTAAGCAAAAGGTCCATATACAATATAGCCACCATCCATCCATACATATATACATAGCAAGTTTCAAATT